>JAOXOE010027028.1:0-19659 GCA_028565055.1 Phoeniculus purpureus
TCTGCTAACACCTACGTTCCAGCTCACACCCACTGCCTCTTGTCCTGTCACTAGATGACACTGAGCAGAGCCTGGCTCCATCCTCCTGACGCCCACCCTTCACAAAAAGGTTCTATTTTTAATAAAAGGGATTTTTGCCACTGGGATTTGAGGAAGAATTGAAGGGTAAAATACAGTGCAAGCTCACTGGAGATCTTCAGCCTAGGGATGACTGAGCTCTGTGGGAGACTGAGCTGGGCAATCTTTGTATCCTGCCTCACTGTATTTGCCAGACTGTGCTGGCCAACGCGGATAAGAATCGTTCTTCCATCCAAAATACCAAGTCATGCGTCTTCGTGGTCTCTTCCCACCCTCTCTTCTCTGCTAAACCACGACGTTTGGAAGACAGCATCATACATTTGAAACGGTTCAAGAAACACAACTTATTGAAGGAATATTTGTTCCTTTCTTTCTCGGTTTATGAGCCTTTAAGTGCTAACCACTACATCAGGAAAAGACTGGTTTTTCATGAGTACATGCTTTTGTTTGCCTTTCCAGGACTGTCGTGCAGAGCAGGGAAACTACTCATGGAACTAAAAATAACCTCCATGCAAACCTAAATGGAAACAGATACAGATTGAGAGATGAATCCAGCTCTGCTCATTTGATATGCAAATGCCAACACTCATGCAATACAGACAAGAAACCATACAAGGCAACGTCTCATTTAGGACAGAGAAACGATAACACGGCAGCTAGAAACCGCAGCAATACAAAACAATAAAACAGGGAATAATTTGCTTTACTACAGTCTCATTAAAGTTCAAAGCAGCCAGGCCTCCTCTGAAATGTCTGAGCATACCCTGAGTCTCATTTCCAAGCCCTAATACTATAGAAAAGCTGTGGAAAAGGTAGAAAAGAAACCTTCCCAAAGGGTGTTTTCTCTCGAGATAAACAGCTTAAAGCTCCTACTTACGGTAGAGCTGTTAGTGGCCATTTTAGTGTCACTTGTCAGTTCTTCAAAATACATTCTGCTACTCAGTGAGTATTTAAAATGACTTCAAAATGGAAATATCGAGCAGTTACAGTTTCTAGGCAGAGCAGAGGTGGCTGGTCCTGATGTGTTTTACTGAATGGGGTGAATATGCTTAGGGATCTCCTTTTTATTATTACTCAGTTTCACAGGTTCCTTAGCAAACATGGGCTGCTTCTTGAGCTGAATGAGACCTTCAACCAGTGTCAACTGGTTTTTATGGGTTGTTGGATTTTTTTCCCTTCCTTGGTTTTCAGTATACCAGAAGGCAGAAGGTAAGGCTGAGGGAGCTGGGTCTCTTTAGCAAGGAGAAGAGGAGACTGAGGGGTGACCTCATTAATGTTTATCAGTATGCGAAGGGTGGGTGTCAGGAGGAAGGAGCCAGGCTCTGCTCAGGGACACCCAATGACAGGACAAGGGGCAATGGGTGTCAAGAGGAACAGAGGAGGTTCCACATGAATATGAGAAGGAACTTCTTCCCAGTGAGGGTAACAGAGCACTGGAAGGGGCTGCCCAGGGGGCTGCCCAGGGGGGTTGTGCAGTCTCCTTCTCTGGAGATGTTTAAAACCCACCTGGACGTGTTCCTGTGCGACTTGGTCCAGGTGATGCTGCTGTGGCAGGGGCATTGGACTAGACGATCTTTCGAGGTTCCTTCTAACCCCTAATGTTCTCTGATTCTGTGAATGGTAAAGAGGGCACAAGTGAAGGATTCTCATTTTAGAAAGTGTTCCTCTGGCTCTCTAATAGTCTGCACCGGTTTCTGTGAGCTAATAAAAGGAATGTTTACTACCATTAATATTTCATCCCTAAAAATGCAGGTTTGGGTCAACCATATCTGCAGGTTTACAAATTCTGAAAATAAAAGCTTCTGCTGCTTTTGCAAGCAACGTGTTCGTTTGTTTGATCGACTGATTTTTAGAACGGGCAAAACATACGAAGTTATTGATACTGTCCTCTGTGACAACAGGTTTAATTAACGTCTGTCGGGCAACCTGTCTAAGCGTTCGCTCACCAAAGTTGTTCTGGAGCCACTGCCATCCAGGCCACAAACTGTTCTGGTTTTATCTTCCAAGAACACTGTACCTCGTCTCTTATTTTTGTAGCAAACATCAACTGCTATTTCGGGGTTACTACTCATTTTTATGGTAATTATGCCTTTAAAATTGTCCTCGGAATTGATCTTTTGTTGGCAGTCCGCATGAAAGAAGAGAAATGACAAAAGGAATTACAGCCCATTAGAGAGCTCCTTGAAGTTCCTCAATTATATCAAAGTGAGGGGAATTCACATGCAAATGAAATCTGCAGGAATTAAAAAGGGGGGTAGTACAATTTAATTGCAGATAAACTGCACAGAGCAGAATAATGGAAGGGGGGAAAAAAGTCATGAGCTTCAGAAATGTTAATCTAACAGAGCTGAGGGAAGACAGCTTGAGCAGCCCACTGGGTGGTGGTTTCTGTGGAAGGACAACGTGCACCTTGGCAGAAGAGCTTGTTCCTTCAGATGCACACATCAACTCTGACCAAAATCACCTACCAAAGACGTGAACCAATAAACAATGTTTATGTGAAACCCCTCTAGGCTTTTGCTAATGTGACAAGCATAGAAATCCAATTCCAGGGGCATGGTCTTGCACTCAGGACAAGACACTCCACTGAGCTTTCTTTAGGTAGTATGGATGTGGTTGTACGGGTCGAAAAGCAGTCCTAGAATTCAATATACATCGTGAATGCTGCAGTCTGGAACTATTTATAGCTCATTTCTTTTTCAAAAATACCCATAGCATTCACAGAACGGCTCCTTTCTCAAAGGAAACCTTTCCTTCATACATTTTGAAATTGGAGGCACCTCATTTATCTGGAAGATATTAGTGGGTTGTTAGGAATTCCGTGACTAGGAAATGAGAGCAACAGGTTTGACTTATGAAGAAATATTGAGGAGATGAGCATAAAGACACGGCATCATAGTCAGGGAGGTGTGAGCCACGTGTATTGAAGCAGCACCAAACCAGAAGATCTGGAATGGTGTTCAAGGAAGCAGAGTTATGGGACTAGAGCTGCACAGTATCAATTGAGGCTTCTTATGTTTTCCTTGTTTATCCTGAGGAAAAGGACAGAATTCCCATGAGATGGAGTGCTCACTGTGTGACTTGGTCTGGGTGATCCTGCTCTGGCAGGACTAGATGATCTTTCAAGGTCCCTTCCAATCCCTAATGATTCTACGATTCTATGAATAATCAATAAATAATGGCCCAGGGAAGAATCCTCACTGGCACAGCAGATGGGCTTCCCCAGTAAATAATTCTTTCCTACCTGTAAATCATTTCAGTCAGGCCACCACTACAACTGAACACAAAGTTGATGTTCAATTCTCACGCAGTAGAACTGCCTGAGTTGCTCGCTCACTCACTCACTTGACTAGTAAGTATCCCAGCACCTTCAGATAAATGTCTTTATACAATTCAGTCCACGCTGTCTTTTACTAATGACTGGACTGTATTACAGCAGCTAATGTACAAGAGAAGGAAGATGAAAACTCAAGATGAACATCAAGATGGACATCATCAAGATTAATTTGCCAGTTAACCAAGATTAATTTGCTGACTTAAGCAGGAAAACACTTAATCTGCTTAACTTTCAGCACCTAAGCAGTCTATGTCAAGCTCACTGCTCAAGTGTTAGGGTGCTCTTGAAGCAGTGTTGCAGAGAGACATTCCAACTGCTAGTGCATCTACAACAGCAAATCAAAGACCCGCAGAGAGTGTTTCTGCAGCACTACAGGGCTTTGACTTAAAACAAAGCCATGTTCTGTACCCACACATATTTTACATCACACGTATTAAGAAGATAGCTTTGATACAGAACAAAAATACATCTCACAAAATACTTTGGTACCATCTTGTGGCAGCTTTTAAGATGGCACTGTTGGCATTAAGGCTGAATGACTGGAAAGTAAAATTAGAACAACTAGCATTTGCTCTGATTAGCTACGTTCTGAACCATCTGTATCCTGCTAGCAATTAACATTCCTTATGGATGTAAAGGGTCTCTGTTACAGAACATTTGAAATGCATTTAAAATGTACTTCAGTGTCACAGAATCACAGAACATCAGGGACTGGAAGGGACCTCGAAAGATCATCCAGTCCAATCCCCCTGCCAGAGCATGAAGTAGAAGCTGGGTATCGGTATTTGAAGACTACTGGAAACTAACTTTTATTTTTAAGACTACCTGAAACTAACTTTTATTTTTATAAATAAGAAGTTGAAACTTTTGAGTCTCGAGTCACGCATGTACTCAAATACTGTCAAAGTTGGGAAGCAGAAAGACATGAACTCTGGGATTTCCTACCTCCATTGAGTCTGACAGATGAGTGACAGTGTTTCCAACTCTGGGATCCAGAAACAGAATCAAACCTCTTCCGCAGCCGGGCAATGGGAGAAGCCACCAGGTAGATCTGTGAGGTGGGACTGACTGACAGCATCCCTATCTGTGGAACCACATCCGTGTCCCTGTCAGCACATCCTTGTCTGTGGGATGTCCCTCAGGAGGATGCTGAGAGCAGACCAGCATCAACAATCAAAAAGATAAAATAACCAACCGGTATGGAGCAGCCCAGGTTTTCCCTGTTTTCTCACAGAACTGCAAAGAGAAGGGAGACAGTGAGAGGGACACAGAGGTGACACAAGGAAGACAGCAGTTTCTGCTCTCCTGATGTTAAGAATAGAGGAAGGCACGGAGAGCTCCAGAAGGCAAACAGGCATGTAACTCAGCCGCCATGGTAGAGATGGGCTTGCGGAAAGAACAGCAGAAATCCAGATACTGCCAAGTGGACTGGAGACATCAGACTAAAACAAAAGCATTTATTTTAGGTGAAATAGCTGGGCCAGTAGCTCATTAGATCCTCTGTAATCTTCTGGTTTCAAATCCGTTTTAAAGACACCAAACTATAGCAAACAGTACTGTTCTCATGGACCTTTTGGTCTGCTTCTCCCAGAGTCATCTTCATCCTCCCTTCCACATCATTGCAGGAAATGAGCTTTCTGCTCTTAAACAAGACGTACTATCTGTTTAGACTTTGTGCTTTGGTTTAGATCCATCTCAGGGTATTGAAGTTAAGGTACGAATTCATCTCCTGCAGCTTTGACTGATTTGAAAACACAGAGCAGGAAGGAGAATTTCTCTTGTTTGAAAATGGTAGTTAACAGGTTGTTTATTGTATGTACAAGGAAGCTCTGGGTTTCTTCAAATCAGTGCTTCGTGTTTGCCTCATTCCAGCTCGTACTCACATGTGCTCCTGTTTCGTTCACTAACTGCAAGCATCAATTTAAGCGTAAAATAGATTTGAAACCATCAGAGAAACTAGGAAGGAATGAGCCAATTTAAAACAAGGGCTTTGGGCTCTGTGAGGTCTACCACAGAACCACAGAACATTAGGGATTGGAAGGGACCTTGAAAGATTATCCAGCCCAACCCCCCTGCCACAGCAGGATCCCCTATTAGAGAATCAGAGCACATTAGGGATTGGAAGGGACCTCCAAAGATCATCTAGTCCAATCCCCCTGACACAGCAGCATCACCTAGACCAAGTCGCACAGGAACATGTCCAGGCAGGTTTGAAACGTCTCCAGAGAAGGAGACTCCACAAGCCCCCTGGGCAGCCCGTTGCAGTGTTCCATCACCCTCACTGTGAAGAAGTTTGTTCTGATATTTATATGCAACCTCCTACGTTCCAGCTCACACCCATTGCCCCTTGTCCTATCACTAGATGACATTGAGAAGAGCCTGGCCCCATCCTCCTGACACCCACCCTTCACATATTTATCAACATCAATGGGGCCACCTCTCAGTCTCCAAGCTAAAGAGCCGACACATTCTATGACTCTATGACACCACACCACAGCTGGCAGAACATCAGTGGCAGCCCATTCCACAGGTTGCTAGGTGACAAGGGAAGGTGCAGATGGGCACGCTAAGAGTTGTGCCAGTGGCTGTTGCTGTGTCATCTCTCCCAAGAGTTAGAGGTGGACAACAAGAGGAAGGTTGGAACAAAGCAGGACAGCAAGCAACTCTCTTCTCCCTCCAAAGATAAGTATCCTGCTTATGTGCTATCACAGTCATGTAGGGGCCTGGAAGATACTTGCAGTCCTTGGGCAGGGGTAGTTCCATTTTACCATGGAGAGCTGTTGCTGGGCCCCACCTGAGCTCCTGCTCCAACCATTACTAAAGCAGTGACCACAACACTGGTGGGGGCTCCTATCACTGGTGGTTGGTTGAGTTTTTTGTGCTGGGAGGGGCGTCTCCCAATCATTAGGAAGATATGGGATGTACAGCCTTGGCAGAAGGTTGTGAAACCTCAGACAGGAAACTAGGAGCGGTGTGAGGTGATGGAATTTGACTCATATGGCTGTTTTTTAATGGGCATTTTGGCAGATGCAGCCCTGGCCATGGAGACAAGCAGGCAGGAGCATCTGCATCACAGAACACCCCTGTCTTCTCTCTCCAAAGATAAGTATCCTGATTCTACCCCAGCACAGTCATTCAGGGACCTGGATGCTCCTCACAGTCTCTGGTGAGGGGGAGCTCCCAAGCATTTTATTATGGAGAGCTATGTTGCTGGGCCATGGGTTGCTGGGGAAGGACACATGATGTCCTTCCCCCATCATTCCCAATGCAATGTCCAGAACACTGGTGGTGCCCCATGGGGATTTCTGGCACGTTTGCCCTAGGATCATACTCTTCTGGCTGTTAGGAAGACATGGGATGGACAGCCTTTGCAGAAGGCTGGGAGATCCTCAGGCAGGGAGGCAAGAGAGGCTTGAAGTGAGAGTATGATTATTCATTTAGGTTTTGATTCTTGACCTCTTTGCTAGATGCAGCCCTGGACATGGGTCACGGAGACAGGGGCCTCTGCACCACAGAACACTCCTGTCTTCTCCCCTCAAAGATAAGTATCCTGCTTCTTATCCCAGTACAATCATGCAGGGACCTGGATGCTCTTCATATTCTCAGGGCCAGGGAAGCTCCCCATCCTTATATCACAGAGAGCAGTGTTGCTGTGCTCCACTTGAGCTTCTGACACCAGCATCACTAATGTAGTATTCACAACACTGGTGGGGGCTCATATCACTGAGGGTTGGCTGAGTTGTTTGTTTGGGGTGGGGAATCACCTCATCGTTAGGAAGACATGGGATGGACAGCCTTGGCAGAAGGCTGGGAGATCCTCAGTCCAGGAGGCAGGAGAGATCTGAGGTCAGAGGATGGTTCCTGATTTGGATTTTGGTTCTTGGCCTCTTTGCTAGATACAGCCCTGGCCATGGAGACAAGCTGTCTGGGTCCTCTGCACCACAAAACCCTCCTGTCTTCTTCCTTCAAAGATAAGTATCCTGCTTTTTCACCAGCACAGTCCTAAAGTGACCTGGAAGCTTCTTATAATCTTGTTTCATGGGGAGGGGTGAATGGAGAGCCTTTGCAAAAAGTTGGGAGATCCTCAGGCAGGGAGGCTGGGGAGGTCTGAGCTGATAGACCAAGTCTCATTTTGTTATTGATTCTCCCCTCTTTGGCAGCTGCTGCTCTGAGCATGGATATAACCAGGCTGGGACCTTTGCTTCTCAGCTTGAGAGTGCTGCTCCTTTCTCCAAGGGTATAGAGCTACGGAGAAGGAAACACACACAGACTCCACATCTATTCCCCTCCATCATGAAGCTACAGAAATCTGGAAACTTCCCACAGCTAAGGACATAGAACTCTCCACATTGTTCTTCATGAAACATGCTGGGCCTACAGGCAGATGGAAGCTCTCCAGAGCCTCAGATGTATGGAATCCCTCCATCCCCCGCCACACTGGCAGTTAGAGAATCCCCACAGCCATGACCAGACCAACATGCTCATCACCACCCTCCTCACTTACATAGCCTTTCTCACAATAAAGTCTCTGATTCATGAACCTACTGGCTATTCCTCCCATTTGTGCTCTTTTTGGTGACTTCTTCACAGAATCACAGAATGAAACTCAAGCTTTCAGCAAACTAGAAGACTTCCAGGTAGAAGCAGCATTTTTAAAGCAATTTTGACAGTCCCACAGTAGGTTTAGACTGCTTCTACTCCCTTCTGATTTGTGTAAGGAATTTTGTTGAGTAACTTCCTTTGGAATGTATTCAAAGGAAAACAGACAGAGGAGGAGGCAGTGTTGCTAATTAAAACGTGACCGTCCATTTGAAAAACTCATTTTGTCTCAAGTACAAAGCTCTGCTCTGTGCATTGCTCTGTGACTAAGCCTACCTACATGGCAGAAGTTAGGTACTGAGGAACTATTAAAGAAGAAAGGGAGTGAATACACAAAAGAGAGAGAAAGCAGGATTAGGCTGCAGGGATGAACTCTCAGTATTATCCTGGCATTTAAAAAATTTCTTGGTGTATAGTGTGGCTAGTCTGTTAGAGAACTTCATGCTCCTCAATTTTGCAGGATCCAAGAGTGGTTGTGATTGGAGGGGACCATTGGAGGGATCATCATGCCCAATGCCCCTGCTCAAGCAGGACCACCTAGAGCTGGTTGGTCTGGATAATTTCAAGTGAGCTTTTGAACACCTTCAGGGATTGAGAGTCTACAACCTCTCTGGACAATCTCTGCTACTGCTTAGTCACCTTCACAGCACAAATGTACTCCCTGATGTTTACACAGTTTATTTGGGTTGGAAGGGGCTTTCAAAGGCCATCGTGTCCAACCCTTCTGCTCAAGCAGGCTACCATTTACTGAAAAGCATCACCGCCTACAAAGCCTCAATCAGCTACACAAAACCACATCCAGCCAGGGCTGAAACATCTCCAGAGAAGGGGCTCCACACCCTCCCTGGGCAACCCCTTCCAATATTTGATAAGCCTCATTGTAAAGAAGTTTTTCCTCAGAATGAGGTGAAACTTCCTATGTTGGAGGTTGTACCCATAACCCCTTGTCCTGTCTGCAACCATTGAAAAGAGACGATTCCTTTCTGCTTGGCACCCAGCCCTCCTGGATTTATAGACCGGGATTAAATCCTCTTGGAGCCTTCTTTTTTGTCCAAACTAAAAAGTCCCAATGTTCTCCATCTCTCTTCATAAGGCAGTTGTTCCAGAACCTCAATCACCCTCATAGCTCTGCGTTGAACTCTCTCCATTGTCTACCCCTCTTGAATTGTGGAGACCAGACTGGCCACAGTATTCCAGGTGCAGCCTCTGTTCAGACAGTTCCTCCTGTGTTTCAGTTTCTACCCATTGCCTCTTGACCAGACTTTGGATTTGTGTTGCTCTTTCTTAATGTGTTCACTTTTTTCTTGTGGTTCTTTCAATTGATGGCTGAATCTTCAAGTCTAACTTGAATGCTGCAAAATTGAAGAGAACTGACTCTCTTATTTGGCCTAGATGTTGCTTTCTTCAATCTCAACATTAGACTGTTGTTTAGAGAAGAACACACCTTCCTTTCAAAGGAAAGTGTGTTGTCTTTGTAGGTGAAAGACAACACTTTTACCAAATCAACCCTTGAACAGGCTGATCCTGTTCATCATCTTTATCAATGATCTTGATGTGGGGGTTGAGTGCACCCTAAGTTTGCAGATGACACCAAGTTGGGAGGGAATGTCGATCTGCTGGAGGGTAGTGAGGCTGTACAGAGGGACCTTGACAGACTGTATCGATGGGCTAAGGATCATTGTGTGGGTTTCAACAGAGCCAAGTGTCAGGTCCTGCATTTTGGTCACAACAACCCCCTGCATCGCTACAGGCTGGGGGCAGGGTGGCTGGAGAGCAGTCTGGCAGAGAGGGACCTAGGGCTTCTAACTGACAGGTGGCTCAGTATGAGCCAGCAGGGTGCCCAGGTGGCCAAGAAGGCAAATGGCATCCTGGCCTGGACTAGAACCTGTGTGTCCAGCAGGAGTAGGGAGGTGATTGTCCCCCTTACTTGGCACTGGTGAGGCCACATCTTGAGTACTAGGTCCAGTTTTGGGCACCTCAGTACAAGGGAGACATCGAGGTACTGGAGCGAGTGCAGAGGAGGGCAATGAAGTTGGGGAAGGGCCTGGGGAATAAGTCCTATGAGGAGAGATTGAGAGAGTTGGGGCTGTTTAGTTTGAGGAAGAGGAGGCTAAGGAGAGACCTCTTTGCTCTCTACAACTAACTGAAACGTTATTGTAGAGATGTTGGTGCTGGTCTTTTCTCACAGGTCATTAGTGACAGAACCAGAGGGAAGGGAGTCAAGCTCCAACAGGAGAGAGTTAGATTGGACACCAGGAAAATTCTTCATGGACAGAGTGGTCAGGTAGTGGGCTGCAACTGGCAATTGTATTTGAATGTCTATTTTGCACGTTGGTAAATTACTAACATATTGTACAGTTGAATATACAGTTAATGGACATGAAATCTGTGGTCACCTAAAACCAGTTGGTTTTTACAGTGTCAGTGGGGATTAGCACATAGAATTGACACTATATCTTTATGATTTAGTAACGTAACATCTATTATCTTCCTGTGGGATTTAGACTTCTACATTACAAAAAGACTTGAGAAATTTTCTGAGACCTCTGTGAAATTAACAGTGGCTACCTATAATAAAGCAAGTAATTATCAAGTGCAAGGGTTTTTTAACTGGAGTATGAAGCCTTCAGTAATAAACTACTAATGAAATTGAAAACTGTAATTGCTAAAAGCTGTTTGCTTCTTCCATCAAGTTGCAAAAGTAATCAAAGCCCATATTTGACCTTTTGCTTTCCTGTCTGATCCTCTATTTTTGTCACAGACTGATGGTACTTGCTTATGAAAAGATGACTCATTTAACAAAAGGAAAATTAAATGAAAAAGTAGGACTTCATACAGTCCTGCTTCCTCAGACTTCAAAGATCAGTGAAACTGTTTCAGAGCTTTCAAACAGTTAAATTATTCTCACTGATTCTTTATCATCTCATCTTTGAGGTTTACATTAATCATAGCTGGAGACTTTGATTCCAAGGTGCCTGTCCCTTCCCACTGACCTAGAGAGAGTCCAGGAAACTTGTCTAGGTAGGATACAGACTTACTGCACATTTGGTAGGAGACACCAACCCACCACAACTGAAATACCACGCACCTTAACATCTCCAAAGTGTCTCTGACTATGCTTCTGCTGAGGAAACACCTTTTTTCACTCATACTTATCACACATTCTGCTTGCTGTTAGTGGTATAACCTCTGTTTATATCAGCTGTACTGCCTCGAGTCCACACAAAACGATGTGGTGTTTTCATGTGCTAAAGGATCAGAAGAATCCAAGCAGAAGATAATAGCAAGACTCCCTGAACCTGACCTGTCACCTGTCTTCCTCCACGTTTTTGTTGAGTTGAAGACACTTGTCAGTTATCATGCTGCTTACAGAAGTGTTAGAAGAATGTTATTCAATCATAGAATCAGAGAACGTCTTAGGTTGGAAGTGGCATCAGAAATCACCTAGTTCTAACACCCTGCCATGGGCAGGGACACCTCTCAGCAGACCAGGTTGCCCAGGGCTCTGTCCAGTCTGGCCTTGAACATTTCCAGGGAGGGTCATCCACAACTTCCCTGGGCAACCAGCGCATCACCACCCTCATAACAAGGAATTTCTCCGTAAGATCTAATCAAAATCTATTCTCTTTTAGTTTGAAACCATTCCCCCTTATCCTGTGACTACAGTTCCTTGTAAAAAGTCCTTTTCCAAGTTTTCTGTAGCGCCTTTCATGTACTGCAAGTCTGCTGTAAGATCCCCTCAAAGCGTTCTCTTCTCCAGGCTGAACAGCCCCAATTCCCTCAGCCTGTCTTCATAGGAGAGGGGTTCCAGCCCTCTGATCATCCTTGTGGCCCTCCTCTGGACTTGCTTCAACAGTTCTGTGTCCTTATATTGTTTGCTCCAGAACTGAATGCAGAACTCCAGGTGAGGTCCCACAAGAGCAGAGTTGAGGGGGAGAATCGCCTCCCTTGACCTGGTGCTCACACTTCATTTGATCCAGCCCAGGATATGGTTGGCCTTCTGGGCTGTGCTCACACATTGCCACCTCATGTGGAGGTTCTTATCTACTAACACCCCCAAGTTCTTCTCCTTGGGACTGCTCTCAATCCATTCAGCATGTATTTGTAGTTGGGATTGCCCCAACCCAACCTTGCACTTGGACTTGCTGAACCCCATGCAGTTTGCACACACCCAGTCTTCAACCCTGTCAGGGTCCCTCTGGATGGTCTCCCTTCACTCTAGCTTGTCAACCACACCACACAGCTTGGTGTCATCAGCAAATTTACTGAGGGTGCCCTCAGTGTCACTGTCCATGTTGCTGACAAAGATGTTACAGTGATCTTTAGAGGTCTCTTCCAATCCCTAATGTGATACTGTGACCAAAACAGACCCCTGAGGACCATCCAGAACAGACCCCTGAGAACATGACTCATAACTGACCTCCACTTGGACATCTGTTTCCTTATGAAGCAGAGTATGGACAGACAGGCTAAATAAAACACCACATGTCCTCATTCTCAAGGACAAAGTGATAACTCTTTTTACAGAAACTAGTGGCTTAGATTGCTTGATATCATGTGAAATATGTAACCTGAGTCAGTAGTGACTTTCATATAGCTGGTTGTGGAAATGCTGCTAAATCAGTACAATTGCAAAGCAAAGCACACTGTTGCCAAGCTTGTCATTCAGATGACATCTACTATTGATAGTACCATGTACTGAAAGGAGGGTAGCTTGTGTTACATTAAAGGACATCTCAATAATAAAATAGTTATGAGAATGCTGAGATATATTCAGTGTAGATTCTCTGATTTAGTGAGCCAAGCACACAGGATAAATCTTTGAATATCACAATTATTAATAAAGTTTGGACTTTTCCCTATAAGTTTCCATGTCAAACAAGTTAACTTCTCATCACTGCCCGAGCCAGTTCATGCAGTTACACAGAATCACAGAACATAAGGGATTGGAAGGGACCTAAAAAGATCATCTAGTCCAATCCCCCTGCCGGAGCAGGATCTCATAGATCAAGTCACACAGAAACATATCCAGGCAGGTTTTTAAACGTCTCCAGAGGAGGAGACTCCACAACCCCCTGGGCAGCCCCTTCCGGTGCTCTGTCACCCTCACTGGGAAGAAGTTCCTTCTCACACTGATGTGGAACCTCCTCTGTTCCAGCTTACACCCATTGCCCCTTGTCCTATTACTAGATGATATTGAGAAAAGCTGTTCAAGATCTGCTTCAAACTACTAACTCGTTACTGGAAACACATCATTCTACAAGACTTAACAAAATTAATTCCCAAAATTCAAGCATCTATTCAGTTCCCTATTCATGCTGAACATATTTCATGCGACAGAATCACAGAGCATTAGGGATTGGAAGGGACCTTGAAAGATCAAGTCCAATCCCCCCACAGCAGGATCATCTAGATCAAGTCATACAGGAACATGGCCAGGCAGGCTTTAAACATCTCCAAAGAAGGAGACTCCACAACCCCCCTGGGCAGCCCCTTCCAGTGCTCTGTCACTCTCACTGGGAAAAAGTTACTTCTGATATTGATGTGGAACCTCCAGTGTGCCAGCTCACACCCACTGCCCCTTGTCCTATCACTGGGTGTCCCTGAGCAGAGCCTGGCTCCATCCTCCTGACACCCACCTTTCACATGTTTATAAACATTAATGAGGTAACCCCTCAGGCTCCTTTTTTCCAAGCTAAAGAGACTCAGCTCCCTCAGCCTTTGCTCATCACAGGGATGCTCCACTCCCTTCATCATCCTTGTGGCTCTGGGCTGGACTCTCTCCAGCAGTTCTGTGTCCTTCTGGAACTGAGAGGCCCAGAACTGGACACAATATTCCAAATGTGATATGGCTGGAAAAGTCTGCTGTGTGAACATACGAACATGGAACTCAGTCCCCAGTATTTGTGGCATTGGAAAGGACTGAGGAGCAAAACCCAAAGCAAGTCAAAACAACTTTTATTGGATGAAGTGGATTTTATTCCACTTCAGCAGAATATTTTCAGCTCATAATATCATAACTAATAGCCAGATGTAATGTGAATTTATGATGACAGTTGCCAGATGACTGCCAGCTGAACAAGGAAAAAGTCAGCAATCTCATAGTCTTAGGGATTGGATTAGATGATCTTTTGAGGTCTCTTCCATTCCCTAATACTCTGATTCTGTGAAAATAGGGCTAATTAAAAGACGTGCTATTACAAAGTGCTAGTCTCATATCCCTTTTCTCCCTGTACCTTTAATCATAGAATTTAATCTTTCTTCCTTTGCTGAAAACAAATCTGTAAAGCAGCAGATGTGAGTCCAATGCAATAATTAAACAAAAGAAAGACCAAAGTTCTAAAGATTCCTTACATGAATCAAGAAAGTTCTTCATACACAGAAGTCAAAGCAAGCTAAATCTCTTTCACCGGCTTCAAACCTCATGATGAGTAATAACTGCAATTTAACTGTAAAACCTGTTCATTTTTGTCACAGACTAAAACTTTTTCCACCACTGCCAAGACTCAGAGTTTTGATAACTTTCAGAGATCACTTAATCCTGTCTTATCCAAAACTGTGATTCTTTGGTAGTAGCTTCTCCCTGTTTGGAAGATTCCCACAAATACATAAACATTCAGTGCTACTGGTGTAGCCTTTTACATGCTCAGGGTATTATTCATGTTGTGCTTCTTTTTCTTTCTACTCTTTAAAGTAGATTAAAAATCAAAGTGGAGACATGATCCTTTCAAAGTAGCAAATAAAATACATCAAGGAATGACACCTCAGCATTTTTCAGGTCAGGAGGTTCTCCTCCCTCTCTACTCTGCCCTGGTGAGACCACATCTGGAATTTTGTGTCCAGTGCTGGGTCCCTCAGTTCCAGGACACAAAACTGTTGGAGAGAGTCCAGCGCAGAGCCACAGAGATGGTGAAGGGAGGGGAGCATCTTGCTGATGAGGAAAGGCTGAGGGAGCTGGGTCCCCTGGGTTTGGGAAAATGGAGACTGAGGAGTGGCCTCATTAATGTTGATAAATATGGAAAGGGTGGATGTCAGGAGGATGGAGCCAGGCTCTGCTCACTGTCATCTAATGACAGGACAAGGGTCAATGGGTGTGAGCTGGAACAGAGGAGGTTCCGCATCAATCTGAGAAGGAACCCGGTGAGGGTGACAGAGCCCTGGAAGGGGCTGCCCAGGGGGGTTGTGGAGTCATCTTCCCAACTTTTCCATGTTTATCAACATTAATGAGATCACCTCTCAGTTTCCTTTTTTTCCAAGCTCAAGAGACCCAGTTCCCTCAGCCTTTCCTCATCAGGGAGGTATTCCAGTCCCTTCATCATCTGATACTATTCACAGAATCACAGCAATATCTTCTGGTAGTCTCGTGTTACTCTCTAAAATTGTTTAGGAATGCAAAGGACTTCTGATTTTACTTGTGTTTTACTCTTTAGGAAACGTGGCTAACAATTTTAGTGCTCTGAAATCACTAAGGAAAGGAAACAAAACCAGCAATAGAATAAGTACTCCATTATTTGTGGTATTTTGCTCAGAAAACTAGTGTGAACCAGGGGAAATGTTATAGCACTTGACCTCAGTGAATAGTAATTTACAATGCAAATGTGTATAATTTTCCTTAGGCATGGAGGACTCAGGGGGACAGAAAAGGTATGCAGTGCTACTCTGTGAACAGACAAAGGCAATTTGCCCCTGAAACTGCTATTTTAATCTTATCTTTCTCTAACAACTCTATTTGAGTTATAGTTGTGCTCTACTGTTGTTTTTAATGACTGCTCTGGTGATCTTATATGGAGATTTTAAACAATAGCGAACACCTTACAGCAACCTTCCAAAGGGGCCTGTAACAAGGCTGAGGAAGACCTGTTCACAAGAGCATGGAATGACAGGACAAGGGGTCACGGTTTGAAGTTGGAAAAGGGCAGATTTAGGCTGGACATGAGGAAAAAGTTCTCTAATCTGAGGGCGGGGGATCCCTGGAACTGGCTTCCTAGAGAGGTGGTGGAGGCCCCATCCCTGGAGACATTCAAGGTCAGGCTGGATGGGGCTCTGGGCAATCTCTTCTAGTTAGAGATGTCCCTGCTGGTTGTAGGGGAGTTGGACTAGATGACCTTTGGAGGTTCCTTCAAACCCAATACATTCTATGATTAAATAGGTCTTAAATTTAAGATCTCGCAAAGCAGAAAATAATCCATTCCTTTTACCAAACCTTTAAGTCCCAGTTCAAAAGGAATAAGCTTATGTCATGTTGTAAGCCATGGTGAGGAATGGGTACGTTGGTAATTGAAAGTTTCAGTGTCTGTCCCAGCAGAATGATAAGTCCTAGAATTTTTTGTGTCTTTGCTGTGATGTGGTAGAAGGAAGAAAGAAAAAACAGAGGAGAGGTGGTAGGACCCATAGATCTAATTCCCTGTGATCACATGAAAGAAACATTGTAAGAGTCCACAGTGAAATAGGATTAGAACTTTTTTCTAATAGCCAGCCTGAACCCACAGCTCCTTGTCCTATCCGTACAAACCCTCTTGAAAAGACCTTCCCCTGACTTCATGTAGGCTCCCCTCAAGCGCTGGAAGTCAAAAGAAGGTCCCCCCAGAGCCCTCTTTTCTCCAGGCTGAACAGCCCCAACTCTCTCAGCCTGTCCTATGAGAGATGCTCCATTCCCCTCATCCCTTTAGTGGCCCTCCTCTGGATGCGCTCCAGTCTGTCTACATCCTCCTTGTGCTGAGGGCTCCACAACTGGACACAAGACTCCAGGTGAGGTCTCACCAGGGCAGAGTAGAGGCACAGAGTCACCTCTCTTGATCTGCTGGCCAAATATCTGAGATTAGAGAGTCCAGCACCACCTTATTTGGTCTAAATGCTCTTCATTAATGGAAAGTTAGATACTTGTATAGTCAAACCCTGAGCCTCACAGCTAGATTCTCCTCTTCTTAGAGGAGCTATTATGTAGGGGTTCTTTTAATACCCTACATAAGTAGGGTATTAAAAAGTGGAAGGATGAGGACTATCAACGAAAGGGAAGTTTTTCTACTTTCTAAAAATGCTGCAGTATTGTTGTCCAGGGAAGGTCGATGCTTGCCGAATGCGATTCTCATTGAGGCTGTTATTCATTCAGTCTTCCAGAAGGACTGATTGAACCCGAGTGGGTGGCAAATCGAGTAACCTGCCAAGGTCACACACTGAGTCATTGCTTTCCCCAAAACAGAGGGCCAGCACCCTGCTGACTAGCCGTCCTGCTTAATACAGACAGCCTCCTCCTGTTAAGAATGAATAGAAATGTTCGTGTAACAACCAGCTCCTGAAGAAAGAAAAAAGGAAAAGCCCTTAATGATCCCCAGGTCAGTGGATTTGGTTTGCAGGTGAATAATAAAAAAAGCCTTAAAA
Source organism: Phoeniculus purpureus (assembly GCA_028565055.1). Taxonomy (NCBI): domain Eukaryota; kingdom Metazoa; phylum Chordata; class Aves; order Bucerotiformes; family Phoeniculidae; genus Phoeniculus; species Phoeniculus purpureus. The sequence goes on from JAOXOE010027028.1 coordinate 17,393, forward strand.
AATTACCAAATGGTGGTTATTTGTGCAGTGATCACAGTCACTCTGTTTTATTGGCCAACTTCATGTGCCCAATGCACCTTTGAAGAACAGTCTAAAGTACTTTTTAAACATATTACTAAATATTGAGGAGTAAAATAAAAATACTCGTTTTCTTCTTATTCCCGACTTGGTAGTTAGGTTGCCCTATGTAAAGTGCGGAGAGCAAGTGTCTTTTTTTGTGCTTGTGAAGAAGTTATTTCTCATTTTTTTAGTGATACCTCATCTCCTGCTGCCCATGTGTGCTGTTTTGTTCCATATGCACACCCACAGAGGGATTTGGACAGGCTGGAGCGATGTGCTGAGGCCAATGGAATGAGGTTTAACAAAGCCAAGTGCTGGGTCTTCCACTTCAGTCACAACAACCCCCAGCAGCTACAGTAGAGTAGAGTGGCTGGAGAGCTGCCTGGCAGAAAAGGAGCTGGGGGTGCTGGTTGACAGGCAGTTGAACAGGAGCTAGCAGGGTGCCCAGGTGACCAAGGCGGCCAGTGGCATCCAGGCCTGGATCAGGGATGGTGTAACCAACAGGAGGAGGGAGATGATGGTGCCCCTGTACTCCACACTCATGAGACTGCACCTTGAGTACTGGGTCAATGTCCTACCATTGGATACCACTGAGCAGAGCCTGGCTCCATCCTCCTGACACCCACCCTTTCCATATGTATCAACATTAATGGGGTCACCCCTCGGTCTCCTTTTTTCCAAGCTCAAGAGACTCAGCTCCCTCGGCCTTTCCTCATCAGGGAGATGTTTCACTCCATCATCTTTGTAGCTCTACAAGGAAGAGGTCTGCTTGCTCTCATTTTTTTTTCCACTGAAGAACTATGGTACAGGTTTTGCACCATGACTAATAGCCATATGAATCTTGGGTCAATCTGATAATTTACCAAACACCTCATATGAGGTACAGCCTAATGGGATGCTCACAAGTCCACCTGAAAGTGCGTTATTGTTAACGCAGTAGATAATGTCCAAAAAGGATTTAGATGAGCCGACTTCCTTGAAAAGACATTTTCAGATTCTGAAATCATTCCAGAGCTTTGTTTTTTTGAAGACAATAGTTGGCAGGCTGCCTAAAGAAAAAGTGTGCGCGATAACAAGGAAACTATTACATCTGGTACTTGTTTTGCAGAAATCTGTAACTAAATCCTGTCTCATTTTTCTGCTCTACTTGATAATATAATTTCCATGAACTCTGGAAAGTACATGGAAATATATTGAAAAATGATATGATTGTGCAGTTATTTGACGTTATTTGAAACTTCATGGTTTCAAAGTATTGCACAGTGCTTCAGCTGTGTGGCCGTCCATTGATGGGATAGAATCATAGAATGTTCTAGGCTGGAAAGGACCTCTAGAATCATGGGATCATTAGGGATTAGAAGGGACCTCTAGAGGTCATCTAGTCCAGCCTCCGTGCATAGAGTATACAGAGAAAACTCTACCTAGGTTAGGTTGCTCAGAGCCTCATCAAGCATGACCTTAATTCCAGGGACCTGAGGGAACTGGGTCTCTTGAGCTTGCAAAAAAGTACTCGAGGGTGGGTGTCAGGATGATTGAGTCAGGCTCTGCTCAGTGTCATCCAATGGTAGAACAAGGGACAATGGGTGTGAGCTGGAACAGAGGAGATTCCACATCAATGTATGAAGGAACTTGTTCCCAGTGAGGGTGACAGAGCCCTGGCAGGGGCTGCCTAGGGGGGTTGTGGAGTCTCCTTCACTGGAGATGTTTTAAACCTGCCTGGATATGTTTCTGTGCTATTTGATCTAGGTGATCCTGCTGTGGCAGGGAGATTGGACTGGATGATCTTTTTAGGTCCCTTCAAGTCTCTAATGTTCTATGATTCTATGAAAATGGTGCAGACAATACTTTTCCACTCAGCACTGTGATTTCATCTTCCTTCTCAGCCACTTAAAGTTTTTCACCTTTTGTGTATTTGAAGTGAACATTTTTTCACAGCATTAACTGCAAATACACAGAAGATAAAAAATAGACAGTTTAGTTTATGGCTGGAAGAGTTTTGAGCTAATCTTTACAATCTTATTCCAACAACCCTTTCTTGGCATTAATGTGAGCTTGGTCTGAGAATGAACTTGGGCAAGGGTCCAAGGAGGAGGTCACACAGGTGACTTTTCTACTATTTGTTCCTGTGCAACTTGGTCTAGGGGATCCTGCTGTGGCAGGGGGATTGGACTAGATGATCTTTTGAGGTCCCTTTCAATCCCTAATGT
>JAOXOE010027029.1:0-19646 GCA_028565055.1 Phoeniculus purpureus
TAGGAGGTTCCATATAAATATGAGAAGGAACTTCTTCCCAGTGAGGGTGACAGAGCACTGGAACAGGCTGCCCGGGGCGGGTTGTGGAGTCTCCTTCTGTGGAGACGTTTAAAACCCGCCTGGATGTGTTCCTGTACTACTTGGTCTAGGTGATATTGCTGTGGCAGGGGGATTGGACTAGATGATCTTTCAAGGTCTCTTCCAATCCCTAATGATTCTATGAAAAAGCTTCTGGCAAGGCTGGAGATGTTTTATTCCATTGGGGAAGGCGGAAGTTTATCACAGAGTTTGCAGTGGATAAATAACACAATGCACCATTCATTGAATTGTTCAGAATGGCCTTATAAACCTCTACAACTTTCATTCTGGAGTTACTGTCCCAACAGCTGTGACCTTTATCCCAAAACAGAGTATCTTCTTAGCACAGGGCATAGTAACAGTGGAGTGATTTTAGTGATACCCGTTCATTCCTCTTCCCTGTGCTGGTAAGGAGTAGGCATCATAAACATGGATTTCTGTTTCTGATTCAGTTTTCTTTTAAAAAAACAAGCTCTGGTCAGTGTTGGGAGCTTGTGTGGCTTGTTGGCTCTGTTTAGAAGATTCCAGTGTTACTGGATGCATTTTGGAGGCTGTTTCTACCATGAGAAGAATTAGATTGTCACTTCATCTAGGCCATTTTTCAAGCTGCCCAGTTGTTTTCCGATCTTTGTCCTACCCATTTTTTTATTTGACAATTCTTTTATTGACAGCATCTAAGTCACGGAATTACTAAGGTTGGAAGAGATCTCCAAGATCATCAAGTCTGACCATCAACCCAATACCTGCTAAACAGTGTCTTCCCTATGTCTGTGTTTTTTTTCTGTCATTATGTAATACTGTTTATCAAAACCATTTTAGTAGCTCAGGCAACTTCAGAATTACCAATAACGTTGTTTCTTTCATCATTAACTTTGCTGTTATTCCTGCCATGTGTTTCTTTCCGCTTGCGTGGTTACAGAAATCCATGTTACATATTGTTTCTGGATGTCCAGGGCAAGTGAGGACACTGCTGGTATCCTCTGCCTTTTTAATTCTCAAGGGTTTTTTTCACTAGCTTTGAGCATCCTTCGGGAAATGTCACTGCATAATTTTTCTTTTGTATGTGTGCGATTGTTGGCCTTTTATAGGGGAATTGTTGTCCTATCTTAGACTTTGTGTTGTCCTTTAGATCACCCTAATCTCTTTCCGTGTTGCATAATTTTACTACGTCACTTCACCAACTTTGTTCCCTAGTTTTACTTTAAAACAAAAGAGATTTCCTTTTTACTGCCTCGTAAGTACATCCTAGTGCGCTGAAGTATCTTGGCATTAACTCCAGTCTCCTGTGTCATGTTCGCAGCCATTCCTTTTCTGGATTTCCCTGTTGTCTCTGTGGTGACATACTCATCCCAAGCAATTTGCAGAGCCTGGAATATTGGTTTTATAGACCATGAAAGCAGATCTGTAAATAACTACCTAAGTTTTATTTCTCCTCTGGGAGGTAGTGAGTAGCTGGTTTTCTGCTGGCCTGCAAAGATTCAGTTACAGCTAGAGGTAAACAACAAACGGTTTAGACAGACAGAGAATATTGTTACCACCTTCTCTCTGCTGCTTTTGTGCCTGTTACTGTCACTGTGAAAGTTAAGACCATGGTGCTCCGCGGGGACGAGGGGCTTGTTGTTGGGTGTTTGTTCTAGTAGCTCTTGTTAATGGCTCGAGTGTGTAATACAGGCTGCGTTGTTTTTCTCCAGACATAGCAGCTCTCGGCATCCAGGTGACAGTGCCTCTTTCTTGAGCTTCAGTGGAGGAGAGGAGTACTCTAATGGTCTGGCTGCTGGCAGCTGTGCAGGTAAGACAGCAGTGATAGAGTATGGGGTTGGGAGAGCCCCTTCCCTGCTAGCACTGACAAAGTAATAGAGCCAGAAGCCATGGAAGGGGGTGGAGCAGATATTATGAAGTCGAAAGAGTCAATAATGGAAGAATAGTTTTCAACTTTGAGTGATCTATTAATGCTTTTCCTTAGACTTCTTGGTGTTTGTGTTTTTTGAGTTGGTCTGTTGCTTTTTTTGTTGCTCTTTAATGTGGTTTTGCTTCCTAGGTGTGCCGTGTAAATTCACTGCAGGAAGATGCTCAGTGTTTACATACGATAAACTCTCAGGCAGCTGCTTAGTCCTGTAATAACAAAGCACTGATGTCTGGACACAACCCCCTAAATTATTCAGCTAAATGATAACTGGTATTATTCAGCACTTTTATTTTCTGGATGGGGTTACCTCACTTTGTCACCCACTGGATTAAGAAACTTGTTTGAATGTATGTATTTTAGATACGCAAGCTGATGGAAAGAGTAGAGCTTGGTTGTATCTAGATTCTGAGAGAAGCTATAAAAAAGCAGGTTTATTTAGCCTGGTAAGCTGCAGGATTCTGTGTTTGGTAGCATTTTTCTTGTCATTCTCTACAAATCTCCAGATTTTAAGCACTCTGAACATGGTGCTGCTTTTACTGAATGTTATTCATGCCGCCCAAAATATTTTATCACAGTTTTGAGCAGACTCCTGTCAGTACTTTCAGCTGATTTAGCACCGTCTTTCTTAACTTACCCAGACACTTGATGAAAATAGTTCATCTCATTTTTGAGCAAAGACACATGCCTCTGCTTTCAGCTGAACATTTAGCACTGTCTTTCCAACCTTACCCAGATTCTTGAATTAATGGGCATTCTGAATGCTCCTTGTGAGTTACTGGGTTGGTTTTGCAGCCTTCCTTCTGATTTTGTGTATGTGCTTTTAGATAGGCACATGGGGAAAACCCCCATCTTTTAGACTATAGCATTCAAGACTTCTTTCTTAAAATACAATTCAAAGGTTTTATTCATTATAAATCACCCTTCTGAATTGCATTTGGATGGAAACAATTATGTTTTCCCCTTCCTCATACCTTGAAGGGCCGTAAAGAAGTTAGCAGAGTTAATTTGCTTGCGTCTCTCTTGTCTTGTGTTCACGTAGTTGCATTAGAAGTGATTTTGTTCTGTTATTTCCTTCTGTGGATTTCAGCTGAATACACTTTATTTTCTTGCTTTACTGTTTTGTTTTCTGCCTTCTGGATGGGTTCTGTTGGTTCTTGCAACTGCTGAACAGTGTTTCAGCTGCTGGGTGCAGTTTGCACAGCATGGATGCTATGCAAAATCCCCTGCTATTTTACAGAAAACTTTAGTGTCTGTCGACTGGATGTGAATCTTGTGTGTGGTGGAATTTAATCTGCGCCTTTCTCTGTGGAAGTTGTTATGAGCACCAGCCCTGACTAAACACCCTCAGCCATCTGTAGTTGCCACACTGTGACTCAGTGATTTGGCTTACATTTGTCCCTTATGGTTTGAGTCACCTGTGAGATGAAGCAGTTCAGGTTGTGTTCTTTATTCTTTTCATTTCCAAAAGTATGATTTCTTAGCGAGTCTGCTTCTCGTCTACTCCCCACAGCACTTCTTTGCTGCAACATGGGCTTCACAATGAGAAATGACCCTGTGTATTCACAATGACATTCAGTATGTTGTCTCTGTTGTCTAGCAGATGGTAGATAAGAGTTCAGAGCAAATAAATCTTGTTGCAATTCCCGAGCTGGATGGCAGATGGCATCAGCGTAGTTGGTGAAGGGTGAGTGCCAGTTTGAGACAGCTCTTCTGCTGTTTTACTGGCATCATCATGGAAGTGGATAACCATCCTCTCTGTTAGTCAATGCCATTTGATTTTGATGATGATGATGCTGATATCACTTGCCTAGATAAATCTATATAAGTTGGTTCTATAAAAGTGCCTCCTTTTAAATGTTTGGAGGCTTCCTGAAATTTATATTTTGATAAATGCCTTTTGAGCCAGCAGTTTTGCTTGTCTCTTAGCTGCTTATCTCCTCACATGTGCCACAACAACTGTTTATACAGCTGTGTAGTGAACCAGCTCAGTAAACTGATCCAAAAGAAGAGTAACCAGGGCTTGTCTTCACTGTATGGGTTGTTTCTCTGTAACTACACAAATATTGATGCAGACACAGTGGACAGATGTGAGATGGGGGTTAGGAAGAGATGGTCAAGGAGTGCCATAGCATCACGTTGGCTTAGTCTTCACTGAGCTGTAGTTCTAATATCTGTTTTCCAGGCTAACAGAATGCTTAGACATTGTCATTGAGAAAAATCAGTGTCTTAACTTCCAACCAAAATGTAAATATAGATTTTCATTAGTCTCAGGTCCCTAATTAGTCTTTTATTTAGCTGAGTACAGACGGAATAAACTGAATTTTGCTCAAAAACTCAGTGTCTCTCAAGGAGCTACCATGTTGTTTTCTTTTACAACAAATAAAAACTTCCTTCATACTGCACTAAGAGAACAGTGACCAAGGTTTGTCTTACAGTTTGAAACATAATGGAAACTGCTGCCTTTTCAGGACATGGTAGCTTTAAGCAGTTTGTAATTAATGTGTTGGACCTATTTAGATGCACTGACGGCCTCATGAAGACTTTTCAAACAATTTTTAGCCTGGCAAAGGATTAAAAAGGTAGTTTGTATTTGTTGAATCGAGAAGATACGTGGTTTGGTTTTGTTTCCTCCTCACCCCCGGCAGAGAAGTGAAATGTGTACTGGTAGGTTATGCCTAAATGTTGGAATAAATGTGTATTGTGATGTTTGATAAGTAAAGGCTCTTCAGGGGCTTTGGTAATGAGAATCTGGGGTATGGGTGCTCTTCTCTTGCCAGATGGAAGTCTGTTATAATTTCCTTTCTTGCTGCTCATTAAATTATTCCTCTTAACTTATGCCTTGTTTATAAAATGAGAAAACCAGTAAAAAGGATTCTGGTTTTGGACCCTGAATGTATTTAGAAATACTTGACTGCTGAGACCTTGAGATTAGCCAGCTAAATGATTGCAGGTGACTGTTTTATGGTGTTTATTTTTCAAGATGTGTTTCACCATTTTGGGGGGGTTGGTTTTGCTTGTTTTTAAGATACTGAACACTTCTAATGAGGTGCTCACATTCCATCCAAGATGCTTTGGGTTGTTTTTTTTGCTTCGTTGGTTGGCTTTGTGTCTTTTTTTGTTCTGCAGAACCCTTAGTTCTTTCCACAGAGAGAAATGCCTTATTCTTAAAACATGTACTTGCTTTTGATATATTTTGATTTGAAATGAGAGTGAAGTGCATAGCTGTTTAAAATAAAATACATATTTATTTCTTATAGGGATGAACCTCAAAGCTCAGAACAAGGATTCCACGGAAGATGCTGTCTCTCACTCTCCAGATCCAAGTAAGCATGAGAAAGGTTTGGAAAAACAGTTTGCAGAGATGGGAAGAAGTGGAGGGGAAGAGCACATACATGTGTAGAGGCATCAGGAGATGGTAGGCAGGAAACTGAAGAGCCTGCTTGACATTTGGCGGGAGTTTTATTTGCCCCACAGTAATTTTCAGAATCTACTTGTACTGTGATTGAAGTTCTGTGTCCCTTAAGAATAAGGGAAACTGGTGGTTACATTACACCTGAAATTCTTTAACGGGGCACTTAGTACACAAAATCAAAAGCTGCTGAACTCTTACCTGCCTCTCAACATGAAAAGTTTGCTTGGCACCAGCTAATTGGAGCAGAAGTAGTACAGACAGGTTCTGAATTTGGTTCCATTCACTGAGGACTGTGTGTCTTCACTTAATACACAAACACGTGTGTGATTGCTTGGTAAAACATTTCGTGTACAGCGGTCTGTCCTGTATTGCTGCCATTAATGTTGGCGTTTTAGTAGTCAAATGACTTCCTCTCTGAAAGACCTCTATGACAAGAAGTTCAGAATCAGTAGCTGACCAAGCGTGTTGATACAGCTTGTTTGAGGCAGGTTAGAATGTGATGCAGCAAACAGAAGATTTGATGTAATCGAGTTAGCTTTTGCTTTTTAGTGCCTAGTTTTAGGTATCTGTCATCTCAAAACTGCAACGGGAAAGGGTGTGGGGAAGGATTGCATTCCAAGTTACTATTTTTCTGGTCTTCCCACCCCTCTGGATCTGTCTCCTGTTTTTGTAGCTGTAGAAGTACTCCCTTTTCTGCTGCGCTATTCCAGAAAGAGGCTGGTCTGTCATTCTTTCTCTCCTCATCCCCAGCTCCTTCTGCAATTACCTGGGATGCAAAGCTGGTCTGGTTTTCTTGTTCAGACTTGGACTGTTGATCTCTGTTATTAATAATGAGTAACTGCTCCTGATTTGCTGTAATGGTGAAAGAGCAGTAGCTATGTCTGCTCTGGCTCTCAATCAGCAGAAAGTGAAGTGCTTTAACTTGGAATGCTATTTGCATGTTGGGATTGAGTTAGCATGTGCACTGCATTGTTTAACAAACTCTGTCTCTTTCTCTCCCTCCCTTCTTCCCCTCCTACTTTCCTTTTCCCTTCCCATTCCACCCCTTTTTTTGTTCCCTGTCAACTTCATGCCGACTCTGCTTCTGTTCCTCATTATTTCCAATTTTCCTCTTCACGCATTTCTTCCATCTTCCCCTGCACCCTGTATTTTTATGGGTGACCATACACACCCCATTGTCTGCCCCACCAATGCTACAACGAGGCAGTTCTGACGCTGTCTGCTCCCCCCGTAGTGCCAGGCTTCTGTTGTACAGTTGGAGTGGACTGGAAATCTCTCACTACTCCGGCATGTCTCCCTCTCACCACGGACTACTTCCCTGACCGTCAGAGTCTGCAGAACGATTACACTGAGGGTTGCTATGATCTCCTCCCAGAAGCTGACATTGACAGGTTTGGCCGGCACCTTCTCTGTAAAGTAACTTGCATTGAATCAAAGTTCTTGAGGAACAGCTGATGGAAGAGGAACACTTTGGGAACATGAGAAAGTTGAACTGTGAACATAGTGAGCAGCAGAATGCTCAGTTTTCTCTTTTCAGTGATAACTGCACCTTTTCTGGTGTTACTGTCTGACAGGATTGTGTTCTGTAGATCTTACTAGAAAGTGTTGGCTTACAAAATCTTGCACCTCTTGTTTTAATCCAAAAATCAACCATCTTCGTTAACTTGTTTGCTAGCCAGCATTTTGGATACACTAAATGAGGAAATGCATGGGCTCACATAGTGTTTGAGATGCTTATCCTCACTTTCAAGGGTGTTTAGTTTGAGAGATCTTGGTGGAAAATAGCAGTAGTGGCTTTTCTTGGAGGTCTCTGGTAACGATTCTTTAACAAGGCTGGATTTGTGAGGGTTTTTTTTTTCCCTGAAGATGTCTCATCTTCTTTTTTGAATGTTCCACAGCTTTTAAGGCAGCAGAAAGACCTGCTCATGTTGCTGTGCTGTGGGACTGAGACAAAAATTTTAGTGTGACTGAAATATCTAGGAAAAAGCAGCATTAATTCACCGAAGAGAAATGTCAAAAGTCAGGTTGTGTCAGGAAAGGAGAGTTCAGAGCAGCAGCAGCTGTTAGTGAGGTGCCATAGTGACACGTCCTTTCATCTCTCTCTGCTCCAGACTTCCTGCTGAGAGAGAGAGCAGAGCATTGCTGCGCACTTGCAGTTCTGAGCTCTGCTGAACCTTTGCAGGCTGCACTGAGAGTCTCTGCAGAATGCTGCAAAGTGATCACGCGTGGATTTGTTGGAAGTTTAAAAACTGCTGTAAGCAAATTTGTTACTGTTTGCAAAACTGCTTCCAAAGGCACTAGTAAGCATTGCCAAGCAGCTGACGGTCACCTGTTTGAGAGAGAAAAGTACCCATTTTCCTGTCCTGTTCCTGCAGGTTGTTTTTCGCAGGCAGAGGGCTCCACTTGCATGGATCCCAATGCAGGCAAAAATCCGGTTAGGAAACGCAGAGCTAACGAGGTGTGCCATCAGGTTCCTTATTCTAGTCTCCCTAACCTTTGTGTTCAGGAGGGATGAGGAAGGAGTGCAGATGTCAGCCCAGCAGGTGTTCGAGGAGTTTATTTGTCAGCGTCTCATGCAAGGCTATCAAATTATTGTGCAACCCAAACCACAGAAACCAGCCACAACTGTGCCCCCTCCACTCAGCAGCAGCCCCCTGTACAGTCGAGGTGAGTGACTTTGTATTAGCTGTTCTGTCTTTTGTCTTTCTCTCCTTCTGCCAAGTAACTGCTGCACTGTGAAGGGGCCGGTGCAGGATTTTTGAACTGGCCTTGCGTTTACCGTGTTGAACCCCAGTGAAGTGTGACTTAAGTACCGTTTGGGTGAGTACATCTTAAGCACAGTTCACATGGTGACTCCACAGTAGGCAGCTCTCTAGAAGCCAGACCCAGAGCTCTCTCGAGTGTGTGCATCTAGAAGGCAATTGCTAGACTCTGAAAGAGCTGTGAAGGTCCCAGGTCCCTTCATTGTCCTGAAACCACAAGTCAGCTAAACCAGATCAGACCCCAGAGGACTGAAGAGAGTCAAGAGGAGAGTACTGTGCTCCTCTGAGAGCATCTGACTTACTGTTTGGCTTCTGACTTTTTTGTGGATATTCTCTAGACCAGAGTACTGCAGTGTTCACAGAGCTGGGAGAATACGTGAAGAGCATATGGTTGTTATTCACTTGTTTGGGAATGAGCAGCAAATCTCCTTTGGTAACATGCTGAGCTTAAGCTGTTAGTTCCAGAAATGAAGTCCAGAGAGGAAGCAAAAGTGGAGCCCAGCTTTACCATCATACCTGCCAGTTTCTCAACACTTTGTATTGTCTGTTCTCTAGCTGACCTTGTCTAGAGAAGGTCCCTGCTGGTGAGGCCTGAGTTGTGAATGCCCTTCTTCAGTTGTGATTAACTAAGGAAAGGCTCATTGTGCAGATGTTCCTGGAAAAGGTGGCCTGAGAAATGCCTTTTAGTTTGTCTTGAGTTCAGAAGGCCAATTCTGGAGTCTCTTTCTGCAGGTACAATTTGCTAACTGCTCTGACTGTTGCACTAAGCTGAGAGGGGGTGCGTTTTGCTTTTCACAATTAGGTCTTGTATCAAGAAATCGACCTGAAGAAGAAGATCAGTACTGGCTGAGTATGGGCCGTACTTTCCACAAAGTAACGCTAAAAGACAAAATAATTACTGTGACTCGATACCTGCCAAAGTGAGTATCTCTCTGGTTGAGCAGTTTGCTATTAATGTGCAGATGAATGTGCTTTTCCAGCTGCCTGTACTTGCTTGAGAGACCATACTGTAGAACCTTCTTTCTTTTCAGGAGACTGAAGAGCGGTGTGGCTGCGGATAATGCTGAGATTAATGTCTGTGTTGTCTTTCAGATACCCGTATGAGTCTGCTCAGATAAACTACACTTACAGCTTGTGCCCCTCACACTCTGACTCTGAATTTGTCTCTTGCTGGGTAGAATTTTCCCATGAGAGGCTAGAAGAGTACAAGTGGAATTACTTGGATCAGTATATCTGCTCTGCTGGCTCTGAGGATTTCAGGTAACATCTCCTTTTCCATCCAGACTGTTCTGTGTCCTAATTGCCTCTTTTCCTTTTTGACCTAAAATTCCTTGAACAAGTTCAGACCGTAAATGCTCAGTACTCCAGGGAGAGTAAGTGGCCTGCTTTCACTTGTATGGTGCTAGCAACTGCTGCCTCGTGGGAATCTTACTTGGTGTTGCTGCTGGGTTATGTGATCTTTGATACAAAGTCAAGATCACAGAGTTGAGCGTGAACTGTGGCTTGGGTTTTTTTCTTGGCTACAAACGCAAAGAAATAGGATGGCATTTTGTACCACACAAATGCTTTTCTTGGCTTCTTACTCATTGCTGGATCTGACTCAAAACTTTGGTATAGTTTAAAACTGTTGGAGGCATGCTTGAGCCCTAGGCTTAGCTTGACTGTAGTCCTACTCCGAAGCTCTGTAGAGAAGGGCTTCTTGTTAGCAATGTGGAACACCTCCAGTTCGGCTCAATAGCCTTTTTGATGTATTCTCTCAGCAAAAGCAGTTGTTCTTTATTTCTTTACAGTTCTCAATCAAAATGCCTCCTACTCTAATGTGCACCTTTAAAATTGCTTTTTCTTCTTTTTAGACAAAGTCTTTGTAGTCCAGCTTTTACAGGAAAGAAAATATATCTCTATGACATAATGACTGTGAAAATAGCCTTGTTTGCTCTTCTGTCTGCCAGTGTGTTTGTACTTCCCAGGGACGTTCATACTGCTGACCGTTCCTGTGCACGTCTGCTCTCTGTCACTCAGGGATGGCAGAAGGAGATTGTCACTAAATTAGCTGAAATTTACAGCAGATAGATATAGCTTTTACTTACTGTACAGTCCTTCATAGGAATCTGTGCTGAACTCTGTTCTTCCTTGCTCCTTCAGCCTTATTGAGTCTTTGAAATTTTGGAGGACCCGCTTTTTGCTTCTGCCTGCCTGCATCAGTGCCACAAAGCGCATTATGGAAGGAGAAGTGCACTGCGACGTGTACGGTGACAAGCCCCGTTCTGATGAGGAAGAGTGGCAGCTCCTAGACGGATTCATTCGCTTCGTGGAGGGCTTGAACCGCATCCGTCGACGCCATCGGTCTGATCGAATGATTCGAGTGAGTCAGCTTTTAGTTGAGTGAGTGAGTGAGCAGCTGAGTTTGATTTTTATCCGAACCATCTAATGAAGCCGTAGCAGAGACCATGATACAATCACAAGCAGGTCTGAGGTTATGTGTGTGTGTGTACGTGTGGGTAATCCATACACCAAGCACAGTGCTGACCAACCTACTCTTTCAGCTGTAGGAAGAGGATTGTGAAAAGAGAACCGTACGGGTGAATTCCTGGTGAACGGTCATTTCAAGAGAGTGATGAGAAACCATTTAGTGTCGATCAGGTTATATTCCAGTTCACATACTGAGTGCAGTAACTCATTTTAAAAAGTACTTACTAAAGCTCTGCTGATGTGAGGTGATGTGTTCTTGCTCACTAAGTTAATGTAAGTTAGATCTGAGAGCATCTGAGTTACTCTAAGTTAAATCTTAGACTAAATCTACTCACTAAGTTAACTCTAACTTGGCTAAGACTGTGCTTTCATTTCTTTTCTGTTAGAAAGGGTCTGCCATGAAAAGCTTGCAGATTGCTGGTCCAGTTCCCACACACTCTCTGGAGCAGTCTGGGCCTCCCATTGTGAAGAAAGGAACCTCAGCCCTCTCAGCTCTGCTGCAGATGGAAGCCAGTCAGAAGTGAGTCTCTACAAGTAGAACATACCTGCTTGTTCCACCTTGGTTGGCTAAAGCAAACTGGGGAAAGTTTGCCTTGAAAAAAAGGATGTGGAATCCTGCTTCTCTAGTGTCAATAGCCTCAAGTTGTGCCGGGGAGGTTTAGATTGGACATTAGGAAAAATGTCTTCCCTGACAGAGTGGTCAGGGATTGGAACAGGCTGCCCAACAAGGGGGTGGAGTCACCGTCCCTAGAGGTGTTCAAAAAAACATGTAGATGTAGTCCTAGGGGACAGGGTTTAGTGGACAGTGTGAGGCTGGGTTGATGATTGGACTTGATCTTGGAGGTCTCTCTCAACCTGAAGGATTCTATAATTCTATATTCATAGCACAGCCCAGGAAATACTAGGCTTTTCCAGTGACTTCCTCATATTGTTTTCATTAAGAAAATGAGTATTATAGCCTAGAAAGGATCACGGAGCCTAGAGACTGAATGTCCAGTGATTTTAGAGCATTTTTTTAAGTAACATCTCAGTCCATTGCACTTGAGATTGGTCATTTGTGATATGGCAGCACACTTAAAGCCATTTAAGAAAAGGTTAGCTGGGATGCAGGGAGACCAAAGTACAGCACACCAGCTGAGCGCTCTCAGTATAATCACTGGGTTACAAGTGTGTTGTAGTGACGTAGCTTGTTTGCACTGATGACATCTCTTAAAAGACCTGTGTAACTCCGAGGCTCCATTTTCAGTGTTGAACCAGAATGGTTCAAAGACGTTCAGAGTGCTAATTCCAGATAAGCCATAAGCACAACTGAAAGCATTGTTGCTGTTCCTTATGTAAGAAGTGACAGTGTCTTTTAAGGACAAGGTGGTATTACACGTGGATCATAAAACTAAGTTCAAGGGTCCATGTTGTTTACGTGGGGTAAAATCATCTTGTGGGGAAGCAAATGCCGGATCATACAGTAGTACCCCGCTGCAGCGGCTGCCTTCAGGTGGAAGGTGACAGACAGTGTGTTTGAACAAACTCTGAATTCCTTCATTTTCTCTCAGGACACTGGGGGAGCAGCAAGCAGCAATGCTTTCCGGGAAGAGCTCTGGGCAGCCTTCGGAGAGTGGGAGCATTGCTATCACACCCACCTATATGGACAGCCCTCGAAAGGTAAAGACTTTCTGGTCTTTCTTTAGCTGCTGTTTTTACACAAGAATTTCTCAAATACAGAAGATTGTTCCTCTGGCCACATGGCTACATCATACCACATCGTGATCTCTAATCCAGCAAGGACTGGTCCTACAGTGGAGGTGCCCTTAAGCCTTTGTGTGCAGGGGCCTAGGAAGAGGTTGGGGCACAGCCATCCACAATTCTTGAACACTGTGACAATGAGATGGAATCTCCGGGATACTGTCTCAGTATGTCTCGCTAATTTAAGTGCTGTTTGATAATTAGTCCATTTCTTTTTCTGGTAGCATATTTCAGTTCAGTCAGAGCTTGACTTCTAGTGCAGTACTGGCTGCATCTATGTGAAGTCTGTCTTCAAGAGCAAAATCAAGCTCTGGATCGTGACTGTGAAGCTTCAGTGGAATTTTAACAGCAGGAACTCCAGTCACTTGCATCTGCTGAGAAGATGTGTTCCTAAGCAGTGATTTAGATGTCATTCCTGGCTGGACTCCAGGCTGGAGAAAACTCTTTTCCTGGAGCTTTTTATCCTGGAGAAAAAACTGTGCTATTCCTCATCCTTCTTGTCAACTGTCCTGTGACTGCCAGGAGAGCAGAAACTCTGCCTCAAAGTCCAGCCAGAGATATTTCACTATTTTTCTGTATTCTGGCATGAAGGTCTTTCTGCAGCAGTAGCAAGGAACTGAACAAGACACAACACAACACTTAAGCCTTGGCCTGGTTTTGGGTTCAACGGTTGAAGTACTGCAAAGAAAAAGTTCTCACATTCCCCACTATCAACTTGACCACCCCTTCCAGCATTTGTCTCTCAGCATCTGGTGTTTTGACATCCACCCACTTCTGCCACAATCAGTGTGTGTTATTCCAGAGACTTGGATGTTGCTGGTGGAAGCGATAGAGTTAACTGCAGTCATGTTTGTCATAGCCACCTATTGGTAGAATAAGAGTGTTTCCAAAACACAGAGAAGGTTCTAGAGAAGGTTCTGGAGCAGGTCAGGCTTGGAGAAAGGTACAGGAAGTGACTTGCGGTGTGTTTGCAGACTTCTAGGTCAGAATTCAGGCTTTGCATTCTCTTCTTCTGCTGTTTTGGAAAACCAGCAAGCTTTCCTCTCTGCATACGGGAATTGTATACGGCTCTTTCTAGTGGTAGAAGTGGTGAAACTGGCCAAACTTCCACGCAGGACCCAGGACAAAAACGCTGGGTCCGGTTGCTGTGCGCAGGGGAAGAAGGTGACATTGGTTGTGTCAGTAGTGGCTCAGGGGTGTGCTGGAAACAACCTAGCAGGCGGTGTGCTACCAGAAAACACAGATAAGCCTGTGTGACTTGTGTAGTTTTAGAAGTAACTGTGTTCCTTCTCTGGAGGGCTAACTGGAGAATCTGGGTAGGGCCTTATCACCGAACGTCTTCCACACTCCTGTAAGTGCTTACACATGGGCACTGGGAGAGGAGTGATTATGATCTCTGGGTGGATGGCTCATGCTTGTTGGGAAGGTGCTCATGGCAACTTTGTGCTCACTTGGAAACATCAACAAGAGCGCTTGATGTTTCTGTTACCACAACCCCATCAAGGCTCAGCAGTACAAGCATGTGCATTGGTTGCCCAGAGACTTGCAGCCAAAGTACCGAAAAATTGCCATAGCTGTGCGCTCTGTCGGCATCCAAGGGAGCAAGTGCTCTTCTAGGATGCCATTCTGCTCTGGAGTTACTCCAAACCAAAACTGAGCCACTGGCTCTGCCTTCACTCTCTTTTAACAGTAGAACTGACAGATCACTCCCGCCAGGTATTGAGCAGTACCGTATGATTTTAACACAGTGAGTCAGCCTGATGCATAATCTTCTTTGGGAGCTCTCTGCCCTCGTGGACACAGGGTGCTTGGCTCTGCTTCCACGCTGCGTGAGTTGCCAGCCACATAACCCTGGCACTGATTCTTTCCATCAAATATTTGGTGTGTTTTTAACTGTTTTGCCTAGGGAACTGAATGAGGAATTGCAAATAGGGAATGGAAATCTAGGTGAGCTCCACCACATTGTCTTAAACGATAGGAGACTCTTGACACGTCTTTGAGTAGCAGCCAGGGCTAAATTCACGCAGGGTTTGCAAGTAGGCAGGGAACGCAGCAGAGGCAGGATCTGTTTAATTTTGCATGAAGTATTAAACACGCTGTTGGAAAGATCTTTGTCATGAATATTTCTTCCCTTCGTACCGTATCAGACCTCCGTTTGAGAGGAAGAGTCTGCTTCCTGGAATGAGCTTCTTTGCCTCTCTCTTCAGCGTTTGAATGACTGGCAGGCAAGAAAAAAACCTGCTGTTCTTTGGGTATTTGGCATTACGCACACAGGCCTGCAGGTTTCCGTGTCACTACCGAGCTTTGCATTCGGGATGGAAACCCACATACGTTAGCGCTCAAGTCTTTCCCCTGTGAAGCGTGGAGGGAAGGCTGTACTGGCAATTGGCTTCTGATCAGTGTGGCTTTCAAAACTTTGGAAAACATCTGTGCTAAGGAAGAGCAACGTCTTGGTGCAGAGAGAGGAAGTAAGGGTATGTGTCTGAGTAACTCCTGATGCTCTGTATTCTGCTGCATCTGATGTGCTGGGTCTGTTTGGGATTTGCGTTTTCCTCATACTTTCTCTCTGTGGTCATTTCATATTTGCACAACCTTGTATTTGCTTTTCTTCAACTCCCTGTTCCTGTTGCTGTTGCCATTAATGGGCCTGCTTCCTCTGATGCCTTCAGGATGGGGCCTTCTTTATGGATTTTGTTCGCAGCCCGCGTACAGCTTCAACCTTCTACTCACAGGTTAGTTTTGAATACGGTCTTGTCATCTCTGCCTGTTGGACTGAGCTGACGGAGAACGTTGGTTGTCCCAAGCTCACCACGTGGGGAACCTGTGCTAGTTTCTCAGTCTGCAGGTTGAGAGGGAGATGCACAGCATTAGCAGGATGAAGTGGCTGGTGGTGTCGAATACAACTATCTCCTTCCGCTGTTTGACATTTGTGATGTGCTTTGGATGTTCACGTGCCCTGCCTTACTGTCCTCTGCCTCGCCAACTGCTGAAGCCTCTCTTTTTGTGTCTCAGTAACTACTCGTTTTCCACCTTCCCTGGCTAAACAAAATGGCAACAGCTTACTCATCTTGTTCTTGGCGAAGTTCCTTCCGTGGTGTTTGACTGACAGGCAGCTCAGGGGAGAGAGATCCGAGCTAAATTGTGTCCTTGGATTCTTGAACAACTGACGATGGAAAATACTGGTGTCATCTCGATTTAAAGGAGTCACGGTGACAGAAGTTGTTTGTACACTGAGCACCAGTTAGGAGGTAGCAATAGCACAGTGTGTCCATAGAAGATAGTTGAAGCGAGCACTGAGGAGGGAGAGTGGATTTAGCTGACTGTGGGGACAGTAGGTTCTGTGATGGAGCATCTGCTGGTTTTTGCTGCCCAAAAAGAGACATCTGCCATTGCAGAGGGAGAGATCTTTGGGAGATGTGAGAAATGGTGTCAAAGGCTCTGGTCTGGCTATCAGACCTCAGTCAAACCACCAGTTTTGCGGTTCTTAGCTGTGCCTGTGCTGTGAATTCACCACAGCAGATCAGCCTCCTATTTACACCAGCCTGAGCTACTCTGCTCTTCGTGTTCCTCTCCCCCACCACTCCAGCTTTTATATAATATGTCTTCCCTAAGCCATACGTGTTAATGACAGATGGCAATTACAGCCTGTACTTTGCTGAATCTTTCGGCATTCATGTTCCTTCTGAAATTATTTTATGTTAATTTTGTGAACTATTCAGTCCACCGTTGGAATAGTGCAAGTGTTCCTGCGGGAGGAAAGTGTTCTTGTTGTCTTGGCGACATAGGTGTGGGTGGGTGCCAACCAGCCTCCTGATACTACCCTAAGAAAGGAAGGAAGATGAGCTGATTTTGTGCATTATGAAACTTGGATTCTGTGTGATGCTTTTGCATATTTTTGTCTGAGAGTTAGGCTTGAAGCTGGTTGTTTTTTTCCTAACTGCTTACTACTTGCCCACAGTGATTAAGTCTCCTGTCCTGCCCGTTGCACGTTTATAAGCACAGGTATTCACTCGAGTTGAAAATGTCAGGCTGGGACTGGTTTGGCCGATTAGCCAGTAGTTCTCTCCGCATGATTGTTACTGGGTTGGTGATCTTCGTCTTTATTGGGCTCTGATTTTTGTGTTTGTCCATAGCTCTGTAGTGATGGCAAAATACAGCTATATTTATCCTCCCTGCGTACACTTGTGCTTGCCTTACAGTATTGCTTGTGACTAACTCGTCTGAGCTGTGGCACAGGTGATGTGGGTAGGAGAGAACTTGGGAAATGGACTGCAGCGTGAGTGCCATTGCTGTGTTTACTCATTGCAGGTCTCTATAGATCAGTCAGTTCCTGGAACTTCAGACGGCAACACTTTGATAAACACGGGACAGGTACCTGATAGGGGGAACACGCAGCCCGTGGGAAGCTCCCAGACTGTT
Organism: Phoeniculus purpureus; assembly: GCA_028565055.1. Classification (NCBI taxonomy): domain Eukaryota; kingdom Metazoa; phylum Chordata; class Aves; order Bucerotiformes; family Phoeniculidae; genus Phoeniculus; species Phoeniculus purpureus. The sequence goes on from JAOXOE010027029.1 coordinate 16,787, forward strand.
GCAGACCAAGGATATGCCACAGCTGGTGCTGCAGAGGGCAGGTGAGCAAAGCACAGCGGTGCTGTACTGCAGGTCTGCTGGGTTACATTGCCCTTGCTGGTGTCAAGAACCAGGCGCTTAAACAGGAACCTGAGAACGAGATCTGCAGTGTCTGTCAGCACTAGAAGGCGCTTGTCACAAGGCCTTACGTACAGAAAGAGTGGTAGTAAAATAAGCCTTGCAACCCAGTTCTTCAGAATTAAATGAACACGAGGCCTCGTTTCCCCAAGCACAAAAAGAGCTTCATTCTTCGAGAAGTGAGGTATGAAGAGATGCAATTTCTGCAATGTGTTAGCAGAAAACAAGGCTTTGAGTTGACATCTGTCTTCTGTCGGTTCTACCGAAGGATGCCCCTGCAGGTCTAATTGGATCAAGCAGACTGATGAACTATAAGAGGTTCTAACCTGAAGGCGAGATGCTGGGGAGGAAGCAACATTAAAAATAAACTGTATTAGCACCTGTTTCCTGCAGTTGTTTATTGCAGTGAAAGAAAAAGCTGACCTCAAAATGTTTACTTGCAGTTCCTCCCAAGTATGATGATACTGGAGCATCTGCTTATGAGGAGAAGCTGAGGGAGGCTATTTAGCCGGGGCAGGAGGAGGAAACTGAGGGGGAACCCCATAAATGCTTAGAAGTATCTAAAGGGTGAGTGTCAGAAGGATGGAGTCAGACTCTTTTCAGTGGTGCCCAGCAACAGGACAAGGGGCAATGGGCACAAACTAGAACTTGGGAGAACTTAAACATAAGGAAAAATGTGAGTGTGGCTGTGGCAGAGCACTGGAACAGAGATGGTAAAGTAATCTCCTCTGGAGACATTCAAACCCCACCTGGGCATGTCCCTGTGTGATCTTCTCTAGGTGATCCTGCTCTTGCAATGGGTTTGGATTAGATGATCTTGAGAGGTCCCTTCCTGCCCTCTCCATTCTGTGATTCTGTACATTGGGTCAGTATAGCAATGACCCGACAGCCTCAGGGGGAAAATACAGGTCTGATGTTTTCAGTTGTCCTCCTTGAGATGATAAAGGAGTGTGGCAAAGTCACTGTTGGAATGAGAGCTTTTTTCTTAAATGTGCGTATTCCAACAAGTCTGACAGCACCCTTGACTTTTGGATATGTTTCCGTTTACTTCTTAGCACTCAGCAGTGTTCAGCAAGCACTCTGACTTCCTCCTCCACCTTGATAGAGATTCTTGAAGCCATGAAACACCCCACGTAAGTTTTTAATACTAGTTTACTTAACATTTGTCCAGGTGTTGTCCAAGAAGACCTGAGGCAGAGTCTCATTCAAAGCAGAGCCCCGTAACAGCTGTGGAAAAGTTTTAAGCTTATTTTTGTTATTCAGCTTCAATCTCATGATGAGGAATTCTACAGAAAATGAGCTACAAGTACTGCTGCAAAGGTTTCAGTTACTAGAATCCCAGAATCTTCTCAAAGCAAGAATTCTCAGTAAAATGTAAAGTGTTGTCAATGTCAGTTCTTCACCTGCTAATCAGAAGACAATGATCTGCAGCTCTGAGGATGCTGTGCATTTCTTGTCCTCTATTTAATGGCTTCAAGCTTCAGCAGGGTAGGTTTAGACTAGACATCAGGAAAAATTCTTCATGGAGAGTGTGGTCAGGCACTAGAATGGGCTGCCAAGGGTGGTGATTGAGTCCCCATCCCTGGATGTGGTTAGAATGTAGTGTTGGGGGATCTGGTTTAGGGGTGAACTTGTAGAGCAGGGTTGATGGTTGGACTGCATGATCCCAAGAGCCTTTTCCAACCTGAATGATTCTATGAATCTATACTTATGCTCCCACCCCACCTTTTTTTTTCCCTAGTAGTGATTCTTGTTCATGTAACTTAAAAGAGCTTGGGACGAGCCGATGGTAACGCATGTGACTTGCTGTGCTTCAGCACAGGGGTCCAGCTGCTCTCTGAACAGAAGGGGCTCTCTCCATACTGCTTCATCAGCGCAGAAGTGGTGCACTGGCTGGTGAACAACGTGGAAGGTGTGCAAACCCAGGCCATGGCCATCGACATCATGCAGGTAACTGAACTGCTGAGGGGTATCAAGGAGTGTGTGAGGGACCAGAAATACCTCCCTCTGAAGGAGGTAGCACTGTAGAGGAAAGCAGACGTTTCTGTTTCACATTAAAATCCTCTTACTGTTAGGAACTGAAAACATTGTTCAAACCGTGAGGTAATGATGGTGTTGTTTGGTTTCCCTATTACAAAGCAACAACAGTCTTCAGCAGTGATCTGTGTTATTGTTTCTATGTAGGTATGATGAGAGTTCAGTCTATAACCTCCAACCAGCTATCAGCTACCAAGCACTCTCCATTGTGTTACAACTACAAGGCACTACAGTGCGATTTGGTTTCAGTTGTGTTTTTAACTTCTGGTAACTTGTTTGTGATGTTGGAACAAAAGCAGCAGATGACCACTCAGTTAGGGAGATGCAAGATGCCTGCTTGTGCTCCTCAGGTTTTTTCTTCCCTGTCGAATTGTGTCAGGAGCAGAAGGTTCAAAATGTTCTGGCGTTCATTCGCCTGCTGAGATCCCACATCAGTTAACAGAGAGCCTAGAATGCCTGCAACCTCTTACTTTCCTATAAATCCATCTGTAAAACCAGAGCAGGATAAGGGAGGAGGACAGACATCTGCAGGAAAGGTTAGACACAATTTTTCAGGGAGAGGACTTGCTACATTTACTGACTGTCCAGAGAGACCACCTTGATCACCTTGCTGTTATCCTCCAGCCACACCTGGAGTCATGGAAGATAACAGCAGGGACTGGAAGGAAGAACTGCCCATCATAAGTGAAGATCAGGTTCGTGATCA
>JAOXOE010027030.1:0-19646 GCA_028565055.1 Phoeniculus purpureus
ATGTGGTCTATCTTGACTTCACTAAGGCATTTGACACAGTCTCACATAGCATCCTCACAGCCAAACTGGGGCAGTGTGGTCTGGCTGACAGGGTAGTGAGGTGGATTCTGAACAGGCTGCAGGATAGAAGCCAGAGAGTGGTGGTCAATGGGACAGAGTCTAGTTGGAGGCCTGTATCTAGTGGAGTCCTCCAAGGGTCGATACTGGGACCATTCCTATTCAATCTATTGACTAATGACTTGGATGAGGGATTAGAGTGCGCTGTCAGCAAGTTTGCTGATGACACAAAGCTGGGAGGATATATTTAGTTTCAATATTTTAAAGTCAAATAAACTTTTATCTTCCTATTCCTGTGTTTTTAAAGTTATGCCTGTATGTTTTGAAGATAAAAGGTAAAACTGAGGTTAAAACTCAACTTTTGCTCTTTTTTTTTTTTTTAATTGTACAGGAGCTTAAAGATGTTAAGATTGCAATCCTTACTTGTCCATTTGAACCACCTAAGCCTAAAACGAAGCATAAGCTTGATGTCACATCTGTGGAGGATTACAAGGCACTGCAAAAATATGAAAAGGAAAAGTTTGAAGAGATGGTGAAGCAGGTAGTCTTTGAGATTACGTATATTCTCTATGCTTTTCATAGCCTTTACACAAAATAGCATCATGTTTATTTCTGGAAATAAGCTAATAATCCTGATAGGAAGAAGCATACATGCAACCATAAGTCTACAACTACAAGTTAAGTTAATGTAAGAAAGCAATAGCACCCTGGCTTGCAATTTATTTTGATCTCTGTGTGTGCCAGATGATTCTTATTCAGACTTCTGAGAAAATAAGGAGAGCTAAAGCTGTGAAGTGATTGGGTTTTATTCCTGTGTTCCGATCAAAAGATTGATGTCATGTGTTTCTTTCAGATAAAAGACACTGGTGCAAACCTTGCTATTTGCCAGTGGGGTTTTGATGATGAGGCAAATCACTTGCTGCTCCAGAATGAGCTGCCTGCTGTTCGCTGGGTTGGTGGACCTGAAATAGAAGTAAGTAAAGTCTGGGCTTTGTACCTGTGCTCAAACATTTGTTCATTAGTGTGGTGACTTCAGGCTTTTTGGGTAGAACTGTAGTTCTCTGTGTGTGTGAGTATTAGAGAAAAATCACTAGGGATCTGTGGGAAAACCCCGCACTGAGTAGGATCATGTGTGTGATTACTCGTTCCTAGAAGTTTTATGTAGCCAGGAATGTTTTTGCCTCAGTCTCAGGTTTTGTATAAAACAGGCTATTACCGGAAATGCTTCAGAGCGATGGGGAGAGAACCTTTTAGAACAGGCATTTGGCAGATTCTCTTCCACTGTTTTTATGTCATGATAAACAATGGAAATGTCTTCTCAAAATAATTGCTGATTATTTAATTGCAGTTAATCGCCATCGCAACTGGAGGACGCATCGTTCCTCGCTTCTGTGAACTCACACCAGAGAAACTGGGCTTTGCAGGCATTGTCCGTGAGATCTCCTTTGGAACAACGAAGGATAGAATGCTTGTCATTGAGCAGTGTCAGAATTCCAGAGCTGTGACCATTTTCATTAGAGGAGGAAATAAAATGGTGAGTTGCTCGGTTCATTACGGGTGTTTGATCAATATGTGTAATTGTTTTCAAAAGCCTATTAACTCTTCTTGGTCTTGCTTAAATTTTATGTGTGCGTGTCGTACATAGGTGCTATTTTGTAATTGCAGATTATTGAGGAAGCAAAGCGATCCCTTCATGATGCCTTGTGTGTAATCCGGAATCTTGTTCGTGATAATCGTATTGTCTATGGGGGTGGTGCAGCTGAAATTTCCTGTGCTTTGGCAGTCAGTGAGGCAGCAGATAAGGTAAGAAAGAAATAGTTACAACTTTCTTTACTTTTTGAAGGGAAAATAAGGATTAAGTCCATTTTAAGAGATTGAAAAAAAACTTCAAAGAGCTTCCAGAAAATGCTTATTATACAACTTCCTGACATTCTCTGATAACCACTGTTAAAAGTTTTCCTTCAGCTCTCTATAAAAATTCATTAGCCAGTACCGTTTTCCTTTTATGAGAAGAACAGTTTAAAATAAAATTTGCAAGCAGTTATAATCCAAAGATATTAATTGATCATATTGCCATGAAAATCTGCCTATCATGTGTATATTTTATAGCTTTTATTTTATAAATCTGCTTTTGCGGCCTTTTAGTTAATGTATATGAATTTAAATTTCTGTTCCCGTAGTGCCCGTCTCTGGAGCAGTATGCAATGAGAGCCTTTGCAGATGCCTTGGAAGTAATTCCCATGGCACTGGCAGAGAATAGCGGTATGAATCCCATCCAGACCATGACTGAGGTGCGGGCTAGGCAAGTGAAAGAGAACAATCCTGCCCTTGGCATTGACTGTTTGCAGAAGGGAACAAATGGTAAGAACTGCAGTGTGGAAAAGGAGGAGTGTAACAGAGTTCTCCTTTTCACACCAAAACGCTTTCTGTTTTGCCTCTTATCCCTCATCCTTTTTTTAACCTTTGCATCACTTCAGTTGCAAACTCTTGCCCCATGTGATAATCAGTGGGAATACAGGTGGGGAGGTATTTATATGGCTCCTAGGTATAAAATGTGTAACTGCTTGAAAACCTCAGTTTGGTGACTGGATTCATTGAAGATGCTGGCTGAGAAACAGTTTGTGGAGAGGTAAACAAAAGATTGGCAGTGTCTTTAGGTAGTGGTGTTCACACCAGTGTATATGGTTATATGGACCTGTAACGAGTATGTGAAGGATTGAATGTATGAGAACTTACTTGGATCCGGACATGCATTTGTCACGCTTTTACTCTGTTAAGTTTTTCAAGAAAGAAGATGGTAAAGTTTGGAATGTAATGCAAGGCTTTGTGGTCATGTAAATTCATAACCCTTCTGGTTAAGTGTTTCTGCTTTACGACATTTGAACTTTCACTTCTTTAGTGCTTGTTCAGTCCTCAGGATGCTTCTAATATTTGCATGTGGAAACTGTACTCTTCAAAAAATGGCAGAAGAGTAAAAAACTGCAACTGGGGAAGATCTAGTTGGGAAGAGAGTTTGTTACTCACTGTGCTAAGAATATTGTGTAAGAATGCAGACTTAAAACCTTAGCTTGTACAAGTAGTTGTTAGCCAGCTGTGTGACCAAGAGTGGTAATTTTCAGATGTTCTTTAAAATCGCACGGAAGTTACTACCTCAGGTTAAATGTCATAGCTACATTTGAGGAGGGTATCTAATTCTTCTGCTTCATTTTGGCAGATATGAAGCAGCAGCATGTTATAGAAACGTTGATTGGTAAGAAGCAGCAGATTTCTCTGGCAACTCAGGTGGTTCGAATGATCCTGAAGATTGATGATATCCGTAGGCCTGGAGAATCTGAAGAGTGAAGGTTTAAAAAGCAAGAAACATTAAGGGGGCCACAGCAGTAGCGAAGACGGTAGTATTCTGATGCTTCGTCTTCAGATATTTATTTGGGACACCCTGTCTTGGATACTGTAATGGGTAATCGTTGGAAATAAAATTAGCACTGGTGGTTTCAAGACTTCTATTATTGCGTCTTTTTTTTAGGTGTGAGTATTCTTAGAAAATATTTCTTAATCATACAGAGAAGAACAACTGTGATGCAGTAATAAAAATGGGTCCTTTTCTATTTCTCCCATGGCTAACCCCATTAGCTGCTTGTGGGCAAAGCCCACAGATTCTCAGTTTAAGGTCTGTCACATCACCGAAGTAAGGGAATTTTTGTAGCCTCCAGTATTTATCATATGTTTAATATATCCAGTCTGAGTTTTCCATCTGAAGAGTTAAAGGACTTGTATTTCATTCCCAGTACATTTAAGTGTACTTTAGAGTGAGGAGGAGCTTTTCTAGGGGTTACACACGTTCAGCCATGTGGTTTCAAAAGTTTGCTCTGTGTTGCCACAGTCAAGTGCATTTGCTCTGCAAGTCCCATGCATGATCTTAGGATGGTAAAATTTACTCATGTCATGGTTCTATTTTACAACAGAACTAATTCTGTTCAGTGATTTGACTTTTCAGCTCAGTCTAACTCACTGCACTTTGTGCTATTAGCAGCAGATACGTGCAGACAGTGGATGTTTCTACAAGTGATAACTATGATGGTTATAGTGACTGCCAGGGGTTGGGATGCAGAAGGGCTCTCATCTATACTTTGGCTTTTGAGAACCAAGGTGACTATTAAATCTTGTGTGCTATATGTTTGCAGAGGAGCAGACAGAACAGGTTACCCCAAGCTGACCAATACAATATTCTATTCCATGCTATATATGTTTGGTATAAAGCTGGGTTACCATCAGGGTCAGCCCTCTTTGGTTGTCAGCCATCGAGGAAGACAAAGAGCAATGAGGAATCTGTTCAAGGTATTCCTGAATCCAGCTCCTGCATCTGGTTCCTGTCTGCTGCTCAGTCCAGCCTGGGCCTTCCCCAGAGTTTGCGTCAGTGATGTAATTGCCAGGTTCAGTACTGGTTTTTACATATTCTGTAGTCTTTTCATTAAAGATGTTGTAGTTTCCTTTTCCAATCCATATGTCTCTCCTTTATTTCCTTTCTAGACCCTGTTTGGGGAGTGAGACGTGCTAATAGCATAGAAATAAGACTGATGTTGGGTGAGAGAGTCTCAGGACTTGGTATAACAAAGTGATTTCCAGAATTGTTTGAGGAAGAATCTTGCCAGCTTTATTTTCTTGGTTAGGAACAATGAAACTCCCAGTGTTTATTTTCTATTGTGCTTTTTCCCAGAGTAACTTCATTTACAAGCAGTCCAGTAGGTAACAACAGTTAGTCAGTTTTACTACTGCTGAAGTTTGACATCTCCAGTCACTTCATGGTTGTAATTGTGAATTTAAAAATCCCATAAATACATTGGCTCATGTAGAGACTTCTCTTACTTTATTTGGTAGCACAAAAAGAAATGGATGTGTTTGAACTTAAAGGGCAGTAATTTAACAGTACTAATATACCCCTTCCACCTCCCCAAGCTGATTTTGACACATTGTATTAACTACTTTCGGCTCCTGTCCTATGCTGTCATGATTTAACCCCAGCAAGCAGTGATGCACCACACAGCTACTTGCTCACTCACCTACAGGGCAGGAGTAGGGGATCTCAGGGGCTGACATAAGTGCAGTTTAATAGATACAGAAAAAGCCACATGAGGAAGCAAAGCCAAATAAGAAGTTCACCCATCACTTCCCAGTAGTGGGCGAATGTTCAGCCCTGTCCAGGGAAGCAGGGCTTTGGAAAGACAAACTCCATCAGTTGATATGTTCCTTCCTTTTTCCCAGCCTTTTACAGCTGAGTAAGGGCTCTTACCTACCCAGCCGTACCCTCTGCCCTAGCCTGCTTGTTGTAGGGCAGGAGCAGCATGAGATGCAGTGGTGGCCTTGATGCTGCACAAGTACTGCTCAGTAATAGCTAAAATATTCACTGGTTTTCAGCACTGTTTTGCTCACAAATCTTGTGCACAGCACTGTACCAGTTACTACAAAGGAGAAAGCCAGCATGTCTGTCCTCTCTGTGTGAGTGTGGGGTGGTTTAGTTGTTCTGTGTAAATGATATGTGATGTTAGTTCACAGCAACCTGGAGCTTACCACCAGGAGCACTGGACAGGTGTCCAGACTGATGTGCTGGTAGTTTTTGAGGACATGTGAATGGAAACCCGGTCAGGATTAGGATTAGGTGATGGTGTGTCAGTTTCTCTGTTGGGTTGGTTTTTTTCTTAAAGGGCAGGGTCAGACTGTAAGCTGCTTGATTAATTCAGAAGCTTCTAGGACCATGCATTTTCAATATCATGAGATCACAGAATCATTAGGGATTGGAAGGGACCTCGAAAGATCATCTAGTCCAATCCCCCTGCCACAACAGGATCACCTAGACCAAGTAACACATGAACACATCCAGGTGGGTCTTAAACATCTCCAGTGAAGGAGATGCCACAACTCCCCTGGGCAGCCCCTTCCAGTGTTCTGTCACCCTCACTGTGAAGAAATTGCTTCTCATATTTAAGCTGGAACCTCCTATGTTCCAGCTTAAACCCACTGCCCCTCATCCTATCACCAGATGACATTGAGAAGAGCCTGGCTTCATTCTCCTGACACCAACATTCAAATATTTATAGACATTAATGAGGTCACCCCTCAGTCTCCTCCAGCTAAAGAGACCCAGATCCCTCAGCCTCTCCTCATAAGGGAGGTGCTCCACTTCCTTCATTGTCCTCATTGCTCTATGCTGGAGTCCCTCCAGCAGCTTCACATCCCTCTTGAACTGAGGGGCCCAGAACTGGACACAACACTCCAGACATCGTCTTACCAGTGCAGAGTAGAGGGGGAGAAGAACCTCTCTCGATCTGCTAACCACCTCACTTCTGATCCACCACAGGATGCTCTTGGCCCTCTTGGCCACAAGAGCACACTGCTGGCTCCTGGTCATGCTGCTGTCCACCAGGATCCCCATGTCCCTTTCTCCTACACTGCTGTCCAACAGGTCAGTGCCCAATCTATACTGGTACCTGGGGTTGTTCTTGACTTGATGTAAGACTCTACACTTACCATTGTTATACTTCATTAAATTTCTCCCTGCCTAGCTCTCCAGCCTGACCAGGTCTTGCTGAATGGCAGCACAGTCTGCTGTAGTGTGGGCAACACCACCCAGATTTGTGTCATCAGCAAACTCGCTGACAGTGCACTCTATCCCTCATCCAAGTCATCAATGAATAGTTTGAACAGGACTGGTCCCAGCACCGACCCCTGGGACACTGCTCTAAATACAGGCCTCCAGCCAGACTTTGTCCCATTGACCACTGCTCTCTGGCTTCTATCCTGCAGACAGTTGATGATCCACCTCACTACCCAATCATCTAGACAACACTGCCTCCGTTTGGCTGCAAGGATGCTATGTGAGACTGTGTCACATGCCTTACTGAAGTCAAGATAGACCACATCCACCACTCTGCCATCCTCTATCCACCTGATTATGCCCTCATAAAAGCCTATCAGGTTGGTCAAGCATGACTTTCCCTTGGTAAAGCCATGCTGACTGTCCCTAATGACCCTCCTGTCCTTGATGTGCCTGGAGACAGCCTTTAGAACAAATTGTTCTGTCACCTTTCCTGGGATGGAGGTGAGACTGATCGGTCTATAGTTATAGTTACCTGGGTCCTCCTTCTTGCCCTTTCTGAAGATTGGAGTGACATTTGCTATCGTCCACTGCCTAGGCACCTCTCCTGATCCCCAAGACTTAGCAAATATGATGGGGAGTGGATTAGCAATGACTCTGGCCTTAGTACGCACGGGCACATCCCATCAGGGCCCATGGATTTATGTACATCCAGTTTGCTCAACTTATCCCTAACCCAGTCCTCATTAACCAAGGCAGGCTCTTCTCTTGTCTGAACTTCCTCTGGAGCCTCAGCAGTCTGGGACTTGATATCAGGACGGCCTCCAGATGTACAGACAGAGGCAAAGGTGTTCAGTGTCTCTGCTTTCTCTGTATCCTCTGTCACCAGGGCACCCACCTCGTTCAGCAGGGGGCCTACATTGCCTCTAGTTTTAGTTTTACCTGCAATGTATTTGAAGAAGCCCTTCTTGTTGCCCTTAACCTCTCTTGCAAGGTTTAATTCCAAGGAGGCCTTGGCTTTTCTAGTTGCATCCCTACATTCTCTCACCAGGGCCTTATAATCACCCCAAGTGGCCATCCCCTCCTTCCATGATCTATAGACATTCTTCTTCCTCTTCAGTTTGCCCAGCAGCTCCCTGTTTAACCACACAGGTCTTCTGGCTCTGTTCCTTGACTTCCTACCTGTTAGAATGCTCTGATCTTGGGCCTCAAAGAAGTGGTCTTTGAATGTTAACCAGCTATCTTGGGCCCATTTAACAGCCAGTGCCCTGCCCCATGGGTTTTCCCCAGCAATTTCTTGAAAAGGCCAAAGCTGGCCCTCCTCAAGTCCAGGGTTGTGATTCTGCTAGGTGTTCTGTTCCTGCCACACAACACCCTGAACTCCACCATCTTGTGGTCACTGCAACCAAGGCTGCCCCCAGCCTTCACTGCTTCAACCAGACCCTCCCCATTGATGAGTACAAGATCCAGCAGCTCCTCCCCTAGTGGGCCTCTCCACCATTTGCATCAGGAAGCTGTTACCAAAGCACTGGTGGAACCTCCTGGACTGTGGGTGGCTGGCTGAGTAGGTCTTCCAGCAAATATGAGTGTAGTTAAAATCCCCCATGAGAACCAGGGCCTGTAGCTGTGAGGCTGCTGTCAGCTGCCTGTAGAAGATGGACCCTTCCCATTGTGGTCGAGAGAGGAGGAGCCCGGAGTTGGACACTGACTCTCTATTTTGTCTCACACCTCTTCCCTAGTTCACTTTTCTGGTAAGTCACAACCCTCCCAGTACCTTTACATGCAGATCTGAAAATGCTAGCAAAGATCAAAGAGGACAAGGAGGTGGCAGTTACCTTCATTATTTTAGGAGTTGAAAGGGATGTTTACAGCTTCCTGGGTGAGGTTGTGCCTCTGAGGTAACATTCCCAGCACTTTCAGCATTGTTGCTGTCATCTTCCATGATTACACTTGCTCCCTTTTGATCCTCTAGTGCAATGGGATCAAAACAAAGCAGGCAAAGACACAAAATCCAGCAGAATTTAGTCAGTGCCCTGTTCAAAGATTTTCCTTTCTTGGTGAGCTGGAGGTCAATGAGCAAATTAAATATGCAGATAATAAATATGAAAGAGAACATCATAAAGAAGAAACTAAATTGTGGGGGCAACCACTGTGCTTATGTTTGACTTGATACCCACCAGTGTGGAAAAACTAAGGAGATTTGAACTCCAGAGAAAAGTGAAAGCTGAATTTGAAGGATAGGTAAGAAACAGGAAGGTTCCCTACAGATAGACAGAGATGTTGACCTCAACAAGTAGTTCAGTTTCTCTTGGTAGCCAAAGGAATAAAAATTGCCTTCTCCCAGAATTCTTCAGCACTCCAGTGCAGAAGCTTTGCTGGGATTACAGAAAGGCATAAAAATAACAGCTAGCTTTAAATGATCTGTTAAACTTCTGAGAAGACCCCTCAGAAGGTTTTCCTTAGACCAAACTTGTTGACCACAACATGCTCCCTCACCACACATTTCTTCCCCGTGTCACCACTGAGGGACATCTCACTTGGGCTGCTTGCACACCTCAGACCACAGTGAACATTGCCAGTCTAATAAGGTGATTTCAGATTATTGTTTTTCATGGTCAGCAAAGTTTTACCACTGTGCCTTGAGAGAAATACGACAGGTAAGAAGAGGTGCAAATGAATCAGGGCACAAGTAATACCATGTACTAGAAAGTAGATGGGATGGCTGGAATATAGGACTTGACTTCCTTAGGTCCCCTGTAGGAAGTAAAGAGTAGAAGATACCTGAAAAGACAGATGGGAGTCTCTGCCATGCTTTGCTCACCTTTGTTTCCCACTATGAACGACCTGACCGCACTGCTGTGATGGCTCCAGTGGGGAACCTGACTGTACATGAGCAGAAGTAACTAAGTCAACCCCTTGGGATGCGGGGCAGGAGGTTTCTAGCTTACCCTTGTATCAAGGTAGAGATAAGTTTGAAGGTGTTTCTGTCACAGCTGATCTTTGTCTGGAGTAAATCCTTGTAGGTAGAGCTGACACCAGCAGACGCAAGAGATGAGCAATTAACAGGTCACTCATGTGCAAGTGTCCAGAGCATGGCAGCAGGTTCCCCACCGCTAACGCAGTCCTGGGAAATGAAGCTAATAACAGCACCTGTGATGCACTTGTCTCCAGACCTCAGAGTGAGGATTTCCTAAGCCCAGAGCACAATTTCTCATAGAGAAGCACCTACTGTCACGATCTCTGTCCTTGTGTGTGACTTGCAAATTATCCCCATTCCTTCTCCTTTTTGCCTCAGCAAGTATTTCCAGAGCGGGAATAAGGCTGCAAAGGGAGGGAGGGCTACAACTGTACAAAATGTGACACTTAAAGGAACAAAGAAAAATAAGACATGGTGCCGAAGCTCTTTTCTCAGACAGCCACGCTCACACGTATTTGCCAGCCTCTATTTAAACACTGAGCAGTTCCAGCTTATAAGGAGTGACACATGCAGAGCACAAAAATAACAGGGCTGCCAAAGAATCCTGAATGGAAACAATACCCATGGCAGCTCGGCAAGGGGTGGAAAACACACCAGGAACCATTGGCAGGGCTGCTTGGCGATTAGTGTGAGAGCGGCCACAGAAACTCCTTCCTCCAGGGAAGAGCCAACCCCATCGCTTGCTGAAGGAGATAGGTTCTCCACTCTACTGTCCTCAGAGTGTAGCTTGGTGACCCAAAAATACACCTCCTGGAGCTGGGGACTCTTCAGACCAATGAGCCTTCCTGGACAGTGCAAGGAGAACTGTTCATATCTAAGATCAGGGAGATTTAACACAGATAGAGGAAGACAGTTATGATGCTGAGAAACTGGCCCAGGTTGCCCAGAGAGGTAGTAGGAGCCCCACCCCTGGAAATATCCCAGGTCAGCTTGGACCTTGGAGCTCTGAGCAACCTGCTCTGGGTAAAGGGGATCCCTGAGGCGTGGTTTAAGTCCAGCCAGCAGCTAAGTCCCACACAGCTCCCACGCTCCCAGCAGAATGGGGACAACTGGGAGGAAAAAAAGTAAACATCATGGGTCAAGCAAAGAACAGCTGAATAACTGAAATATGATGAAATTAAAGTAGTGAGAATACCAATCATAACAGCAGAACGCAGAAACAAGCACTGCACTGGGCATTTGTTCACCAGCCACCAAGGCCCAGCCCATTCCTGGGTAGTGATCCCTGTGCAGAAAATCCCACGCACACCGACAAGACATCAAGTTGAAAAGTCCTTGATTTCCATGAAACAGCTAAAACCATCTATCTATTGTCAGCATTATTCTCATACTAAATCCTATCTTGAGTCCAAAACTTGGCACTATTGTAGCTACTGAATAAAAACTAGTTCTATCCCTGACAAAACCAGGACACCCTGGCACAGCTCTTCTCCCTGTCAAGCGCCAAGGAAGGGCTGTTTTCAAACCAGCTGTTTTGGATCAGAAGGGTCCACTCAGGCTGAGGCTGAAGGCTCCAAAGCTGGCTGTCAGGTGTTAACCACAACTCTGAGCTCTCTCAGACCCATCAGGCATCCTGCATCATCCATGTCTCAGGCTGCTCCTGGCCCAACTACCTGCACTCAGATGACATCAGACCACTCTATTTAGTGTCCAGGTGATGCAGGAAACACTGTGCTTCTTGGGGAGCAGCTCTCTCTTGCTCTGCCCAGCCAGTCCTGCCTATGACTTTTATGGCACTTCCCAGGTCATGATTGAATTCCCCAAGAAGTCTTCTACAAACTGCTGTCCCTCCTGACCACTAGCCATGGACCCTCAGCAAACAGCCTGGGGTGTTCTATCCTGAGAATAGGCTGGTAAATGTCATTTTCTGGGGAGGATTTTGGTGTCCTAGAGACACCTGATTGGCTGTGATTTACTCTTCCTCTCCAGGTACTTAACCTGACCCAGAAGCACTTGGCATCCCCTTTCCACTTGTCATGCATGGCCTTTCAAGAGCAGGAAACACACTGCTATTGTCAGGTTAGAGGCATCTTTATTTTGCTATCATTATAGTTCTCAGTCACTCAGTCATTTTGCTGTAAATCTCAATAAAGCAGCTTGGGGTTTCTGTGAGAGCTGGTGTAACAATGAAAGCAGCTTCACCCTAAAGCCTGCATTTTTCTTAATGAAGATCCATCTGCTACAGCACAAAAAGAGCAGAAATAATGAGCGGAAATGTGTTTGCTGATCCCATTCTTCAGCCCCGGATCACGTCTCTGGGAGCACCTCTGCCTGTTGTCAAGAAATGTAGGGAACATTTTCTGCCCTTGTGGCTTGGAGTCGGTAAATACTAAGGAACAGGCAGGCTGTTGAAACTTTTCCCAGAGCAATCGTCTGTTAGCAGCCAGGGCTGAAGCTGAATCACACCTGTGCAGGCAGAGGTGCCCCTGAGACCTGAAGCATGTGGGTCTTTCATGTGCATTACGGAGGTTTGTACCTCTCTGGTGTTGGATGGGCTGCCCCCAAGAGCTTTGTGAGACTTACTGGACAAGTGAGAAATAGCTGAAACTCAAGCAGAGACCTTTCCCTAGGGAGGGTTCAAGTATCTCAGCCAAGGCTGCAGTGCTCAGAGTGACACCAGATGTCCATGTCCCTATATTTCCTGGGACAGGTCTTTCCCATGTGCAACACTACTTGAATTTCCCAGCACATCCTAATGTTAATTTCCAGGACCTTTTTGCCCAGCACATGAGAAGTAGCACCCATACTGGAACTGTGAAGTGGGGATTCCACCACTGATGTGCCCTGTGTGTGCAGATAGACAGAACCAACCAGAAGAGCTTCAACCCAAAGGGGAAACAGGACAATCCACCACCTGTCATTGCCTATCCATCTGTCTCTCTCCATGCTCCTGCCACACCTGCAGTAGCTGAGCTGTGCTACAGAGGACAGTCTGGAATAGAGAAGTAGTCCTAGAATCATAGAATCATTTGGACTGGAAAAGACCTTTAAGATCATCAAATCCAACCTTGAGGCTGCCCAGACTCCAGCTGCCTCCATTACTTACTGCCTTTCCTGAGCAGACCTAGGACTTGCAGGACATGCCGTCTCTCTCCATCTAATAAGCCTGTTCATTAAAGTGCACCCAGCTATCTGGAAACCCTGTAATGAGGCATCTAAAAACATGTATTCACCATTCTCCCCTGATTAGGTGCCTTTGATAGGGAATGGTGACACTCATGTAATTAACAAAACCATTAAAGCAACTGCTGGTTCGTTTTCTCCAGTGAGTTACAACCTACGTCCTAATGCAATGTGTTTTGTGGCTCTCAAGACACCAACACCCTCTGTCCCATTCTCTCTTCACAGACAGCACCCACACACAGCTGGATCTCCTAGCCTAGGGACAACCACAAGACCAACAGCAGACAGGGAACCTCATCCGCTTGCATGCTGGTGACAGGGAGAGGAGATGGCACATACCCATTTCTTATCCTCTCCGCTGCATCTTCACAGCTCATCTTGTCCTTTGTGCATGTCAAAACCTGCTACTAGGACAAGCATCCAGTAAAGAAGGAGAAGCTGAGCTGGATGTGAGCCATGCAGATGGAGGAGGGCTTCCTTCTGTTAGTCCTCCTTAGATAATCACCTTGGACCTTACCCTCCCTTCATGAGCCCTCATGTTCCTGCTCTGAATCTGGCTGGTGCAGCCTCTGTTCAGCAGCACTTTCAGATCTTAGCACTCGGCAGATGCAAGGTCAGAATCCTGAGTCCAGGAGACAGCAGAGGCAGATGAATCCAGGACAACATTTGACCTCAAAGGTCTTGTCTCAGGGCAAGACTTGCCCTTATACCACGGAAGAGAAGTGAGAAATGGTTTCATCAGACCTCTCAAAACGGGTTTTCAAAGGTCCACTGTCAAATTTATGTCCAGGCAAGAGGGAGACAGACAACCTGTCTGAGCACTGACTGCAAAAAGGATTTGTCTGACCATGCCACAGCAGAAAACCTAAGCATGAAGCAGGAGTGGCAGGTTAAATGATCCAAAATGCTTTGTCTTATGTCAGCATTAACAGTGAATTAGGTCCTGAGAGAGGCATCATTGCAAACATATCGTTAAAATAAGTGAGTCCTCCCATGGTCCAGGTGAGAACTTTTAATGAAGAAAGTGTCTTGTCACTGGATAACTAAAACCGACAGAAGAAACACAGATAAATTACAGTTGGCCAAGGAATTACAAACCTCTTTATCAGATTTTGACTGTCCTTATGGCACAAATAGAAAAACAGACATGATCGAAGTATTGCTTCATTAAGTAGTTGTCCTTTCAGCCAAGTTCCTTATAGAACTAGCATTCCCAGCAAAAATGTCCAATCTGCTTGAAGTGTTTGTAGACACTGTGCTTAGGGATGCGGTTTAAGTGAACACTTCTCAGTGTTGGGTTAATGGTTGGGCTAGATGATCATGAAGTTCTTTGCCAGTCTGAGTGATTCTATGACTCCTCTCTGTCCTACAAGCTCTGGGTAGAAGTTGTTTCTTTAGGACTCGACACATAAAGAGATTTCTACTCCCTCAGTGGCTAGGGCAAACCTGAGATTTGAACCTTCCATGCCATGCCAGGTGATGCAGCTCACCAGTTTTGTGGAGCATCTTGAGCCATAGCCCCTATCCTGTAAGCCCAGGTAACTTAGCACCACTGGTGCAGAGGAGTAGCTCTAGCTCAAAGACTGATGTTCTGTTCTCCCTGGCCAGATCTTGCCTTTGCATAAAACCTTCTGGAAGCTGTGTTTTTCTGGTGGCTCACAGCAAAGTGAACCTTTAGCCCACACTCATGGGTACCTCCAGGTGCTCATAACCAATATGAAGGCCAGTTGGCTGGAGAAGGGTCATTTTAATAGTAGATTTGGAGAGAACCTTCTGAAGAGCCACAGAATGCTCACTGCCCACACACAAAACACCAGCAGCCTGACTGGAAAGGGCACACTTGGGAAGATGCTATTTGCCAGCCCCAGCCTTCGCTTCCCTCCTGCACCCGTTAACTCGGAGAGCCGCGTCCTGCTCCGCGCTAGCAGCCCACAGGCATGGAGCAGTTACCTTGTTCTCTCCCAGGTCACAGCCAACATTTAGATTTACACCGTGCGCCTCTTCCATTTAGGAAAGCGGAATTACAGGAGGGATTTGTATTGGTTTAACAAAAGTATTTGCTAGGCTGCTTTGGAGACTGTTAAGCGGAGAGCGGGGTTTCATGCTAATTTTCTTTTTAATAAAGAACAAATGGGCAAGAGTTCCACACGGCAACGCGTAGCTGCTCCGGAACGAGCAGGAACGAAGCGACGAGCAGCACAGCCCTGCTGCGTTATTGTGTTTTGAGGGTGAATAGCTCCTACAAATCACTGGTGTGCGTTGTCTGAGCGGAACGCGCAGGGAGTAATTTGAGGCAGGAAAGCATTAAGAAACTGAAGGATACGCTAACGCACTCCTTTGCTCAGCTTAAACCCCCTTCCTTTGTTTGCTGCCCTTGTTAGAGAAATTGTGCCTTGGTTAAACTTAAAATATGAGTGTGATTATAAAATCCAAATATAAACCAACACAGAATAGAAACCACTATTCATAGCCACAGAGAGCAGGAGCTTTACATAATTTCCATAGTGTGTCATGCACTTCTAGGAAGGAGAAAAAGGTCTTGAAAAGAAACAGCTGATGGGGAAATCATTATGAGAGTCTTTTATGCTCACAGGGTAGTCTTAAATGAGAATAATGTTGCTTAGGAAAATAACGCTTGCAACGTTATTTGAACCTCAAGTTCCAGATAGGCACCCCGTGGGGTTTGCAGGAGTGCTGAATCAGGGCAGAAGAGGCAAAACGTTTGCACAGGAGCTACACAGAGGAATAAGCTCTTCTAGCCAGGCTGCAGGAATGAATTTGTCCCTCCACCAGCCCCTGCCTTGCCTCCCACCCCAGGCTGTGGGACAGGTAGAACAGGGAGCGGTTGGTGGGGACAGGAGTATCCTGTCTCTCTCTCTCTCTGCATAAGGTGAGATGTAGCTTAGCCTGCAGGCACAGGCAGTGCCTGAGCCAGACTTCTGTCCAGGGAGAGAGAGAGGCTAAATATGCATGAGACAGAGAAGGGGACAAATGGCTTCATCCACGGTGCCTGCCAAGCTCTTCTGGGAAGGGCATGGAGGTGGGGAGCCCCTCAAAACTCTGTTAGTGACTTACCACAGAAACACAGAGCAGGGCTCATATGAACCGTGCAGCACGCAGTGTTAGAAGGATCTGGGTGAACTTGGGGAGGGAGAACCTGCGTTGGCTTTTGCTTTGCTTGCCTGAGTCCACAAGATTTATTTGAGCCAAATTTGAAGTCAAACATTAGAGTCATCTTCGCTCAGCCAGGATAGAAAGGGTCCTAGGTATGTGGTACAGGCAAAGCTGCAGAGCAGTGTTTACTCCTTTTCCCCGACGCCTGGTGAAGTGCAGTGGCAGGAGGACAGGCAGAGCACTGCCCAGGCAGCCGGAGCTGCAACCCTCCCTTTAAGCAGAGTTTCAAGTCTGGTGCCAAATGCTTGCTCCCGGTTTTCATTTATTTATTTATGCTTTTAATTCTCTCCTAAATGCTGGGAAACATATTTGCATTTCATTAAAATGCATTTTCCCCACTTAGTCCTGCATTCTTTTCTGGCAAACGCTCCCTTTTTGTCATTTTCCCTGGGCCTGGAGCAGACTCAGCGCTTTGCAGCTGCTAGGCTTTAACAGCCACTGGAACCTGGGGGTTGTGCCACTCGCTGTTCTCGAACCAGTGCAAACACCTGACAGGGCTCAGGATGTCAGTGGCTTCCTGACAGTCAGTGGATCCTGAGCTGCCAACAGTCATTGCATCCTGACAGGGTACAAAGAGCAACCACAGCCATCCAGAAGTCTCCAAAGCATGGGCATTAGCACAGGTCCAGGAGCAAGACCATTGCAGAAGGGGCAGTGACTGAGCACACACTGCCATCAGTGCAGGGGCCAGGCTAAGCCTTTCTCTCTGCTGGGACTAGCTTGGCTAGCACAGCTAGCCTTTGGCACCAATCCTCTGCAGCCAAGTCCCAGCCCAACCTCAGGTACAGCATCTCGTTTGATGCAAAGTCTCTAAGTCTCACTTCCTACTCAGCATTACCCCTGCTTGTAGACACATCCCTCCAGCTCCAGTGGGCCTTGGCCAGAGGAACAGCCTCTCTGCCAGCACAGAAATTACATCTCCTTTTTTAATGACGGTCTGTGTCACCTTCCTCCCATCCCAGCCATAGATGGTGTCATGAGTTCATTCCCCTAATGAATGTGCTCCCCATGCCTCTGTCCCAAGTGTGCTGGTGACCAGCTCCTTCCCTAGCTCTCTGCCACATTAAGACCTTTTTTTCTTCCAAGAGGTGTGCACATCCCTTTCCCTGACCATTTCCTACTGCTCTGCATGCTGACTTTTCATGTCAAACAAGTCCAAAGCTGTCCTGAGTCTCATTACAGACCAACTCTCAGCTCCTGGCTACCAAACAAATGACCTTCTCTCTGGAACAGACACTTTTTCACTGGGTGTCTCGCTCAATTACTTCTCAGCTAAAGTAACATCCATATTTAATTATAAGAGGTGCTATTAAAGCGCTGTGCCCTCTTCAGCTGAGATGTCCTGTTCTGCATTTCTCATCCAACCATAAGACAGGCTCGCAGAGGCCAGACCTTGGCACCAAGAGGGAGAAACACAGCCCCTGTGCATTTGAGTGTGAGCAGGTCTGTCTAATGATTTGTCACATTTTAGCATTTATAAGACGTTAAAAGAAATACCCACCCCCTCATCCACTTTTTCTTCCAGAGGTACATTTAAGATCATCAGATGAAAGGCACTAGAAATGCAAAGCATCATTAATATTTAAGTCAGATTTGCAGAAAGATAAATTTAAGCATTGTAGAAATTAACTGGATAAAGATAACCATTTCCTGCAGTAAAAAGCTGAAACTAATTCAGGTACTTTATGGCAGAAACACCCTCCGTTATCCCTGTATCCCCACACAGTTACTCCCGCAGGAAAACAGATGATGCTCCTGAAACTTTGATCCACTGAGCAGGTCTGAGCTGCTCTGGATGTCACACAGCACATCTGAGTCAAAGGCCAAGCTGTGTCTCTTTGGACACATGCCATGACTTTGGTATCACCTGGTTCCACTGTGTCAGAGACCATCACTGTGACTGCAGGGACTGCCCAAACAGCTTCTCCACCCTGGAGGAAAGGGCAAGGTATGCAGACCCCAGTCTTAGGCAGCTCTGGCAATCTGGGCACCAGTGAAGCTCCCAGCTCGTACCTTGCCTGGGCAGGAGCCTGCTGTGCCTGGGAGGTGACTGCCAAATCCCCAGAGACCCAATGGGGAGGCAACTCCATCAGAGAGGATGTCACGAGCTCCACTGCAGGAATGCAAATAAACCCCCTCTTTTCTTCTTGGTAATTTGTTTCTGTGCAGAATAAATTGAATATGTAATTTCATTTTCTCTCTCGCAGCATTAACAACCTTGCAATTGTTTGGATTCACAATGAAGACAACAAACAAGTAATTACTGACAAACTGATATCGCTGTTGAGAGGAGAATGCAATTGATTCTAATTCTCGTCAGCCCTGTTTACTCTCCCATTGCATTAGGCATAATAAAGTGTTACAGTAGATTATGTTCCGTTGTAAAGTAGTTCTTATCAGACACCACAAACTGCCTCCTTATTAGAGAATGTCCCTACACCATTATGCTCTTCACCCAGCAGTTCTCCTCAAAGGGATGAGCTGCCTCTGTGTGGCTATCGACCCTAGCCTGGACCACAGTGGATTTATCCCCAGATGAGAGAAAAGAGGTCAGAACCAGCAGTTCCCAGCCAAGGCTGCTCTCTCTCAAGGGACCCTTTCTTAAGTATCACTTGGAAAGGTTATATTGGAAGACAGGCAGTAAACTGCATTTCCAACACCCACGAACTTCACAGACTAACTGTTTGGAAAAACAACCTTCACAGAATCATAAAATAATTTAGGCTGGAAAAGACCTTTAAGATTATCAAGTCTAACCATTAACTGAACTCTACCAAGCCTGCCACCAAACCTTGTTCTTGAGCAACGAAGATATTTCTCCTTCTGTGCCTCACAGCTTCTCTGTGTTGAAGCAGAAATCTTTCCCCCTCTCCAAAAAGGTGTGAAGATTTGACCAGAGTTCCTGTGGTCAGTCAGTGCTCTCACTAGTTTACAGGTGCAGAGGACAGTGATGAGCTGTCCAGCTGGAGAAGGTTGCTCTGATGGGTGGGTACAGCTTATTTCAATGCTTGTGAAAGGATCATAGAAACATGTAAATGTTGGTGTACAGGGACTGCTGGAAACCTCCAGTCTAGCATCCCACTCTGAGCAGGGTGGTCATCAGCCACGAACCAGGGTGAAATCAGAGTGCTCAGCTCGCTCTCTGAAACACTCATACACCAATGCCACAGCACGGGGAATAAGCAAGAGGAGTTAGAAATCTGTGAAGAGTTAGATGTAACATCTAACAGATATCCAGGAGGACATCCAGGAGGAGTTAGAAATCTGTGTGCAGTCAGGTGATTATGATTTGGTGGCAATTACGGAGACATGGTGGGACAGGTGGCATGACTGGAATGTTGTCATGGACGTCCATGTCCTTTTCAAGAGGGATGGGTCAGCAAGGCAGGCTGGTGGAGTTGCTCTTTACGTGAAAGAGCAACTGGAATGCATTGAGTTCCGTCCAGGGGCGGATGAAGAAAGAGTGGAGAGTTTGTGGGTGTGGATTAAGGGGCAGGCTGGCATGGGTGACACTGTTGTGGGTGTCTACTACAGGCCACCAGATCAGAATGAGGAAGTTGATGAAGTCTTCTACAGCAGCCTCACAGCTACAGGCCCTGGTTCTCATGGGGGATTTTAACTACCCTGGTATTTGCTGGAAGACCTACTGAGCCAGCCACCCACAGTCCAGGAGGTTCCTCCAGTGCATTGGTGACAATTTCCTGATGCAAATGGTGGAGGAGCCCA
>JAOXOE010027031.1:0-19646 GCA_028565055.1 Phoeniculus purpureus
TTAGATTGGATGTTAGAAGGAAGTTCTTTACTGAGAGGGTGGTTAGGTACTGAAATAGATTGCCCAGGGAGGTGGTGATGTCACCATCCCTGGAGGTGTTTAAGGAACGAGTGGATGTGGCACTTAGGGTCTAACAGCTAGATAACAGGACAAAGGTTGGGCTCGATGACCCTGGAGGTCCTTTCCAGCCATGATGATTCTGTGATTCTGTGATTAAACACTTGATTTAGTACTGGACAAACAGCAAGGTAAACAATGTCGTCTTTTATAACAATGTTCTTGACATTCCCATTTGCTTGTTGGAAAGGATTAGTAGTCAGTCCACCCTTAAAAATGTTTCCAAGGTATATAATCCTTAGCTCATTCACATTCACACCATGATTTAGCCGGTTCATCTGTTCTACACTAGTAATTATCAAAAATGCACAAAGAAAACACATGAATATGTTAAATACAAAAAATGATAGCCTTTACTTGTGAGATTCTTACCCAAATGGGTAACTGCAATATTATCCTAAGTAGCAAAAAGTAATCTTGAAGTTTTAATTAACCTGTAGTCATAGTTTTTATGGTTTAATGATTTCTTTGGGAAATGCCACAGCATACTGCCTAAAGCAGAAGTGTATTTTAAAAATAGTTTATTCTAAACACTATGATGTTTCTAAGGAGTATTATTTTTTATTTTCAATGTATTGAACATATGAAGAATTATTACTGAAAAAGTATTTTGATCTCACAATCTGGGAATTTTGTGTAAATTTAGAGTAATGCAGATTCACTAAACTTTAAAACTTTGGAAACACGGGTTTTGATACACATTAACAGTTTCTTATCCCGAACAATTTGTTTTTATTGAGGATTATACAGGGAATATTGAAGGCTGTACTGTCTTCCTCAGATGTCTACAAAAAGTCAGATGGTTTCTGCTGCAGCTCCTGAGTCAGTAACAGAAGTAGCAAAGTAGTTTCTCAGATATTAAGCCCCGTAGCAATAACAAGCTATTCTGGCCATATCACTGCTGAACCTGTCTTTGAGATATAGAGGTGAGTGACATACAACAACTATAATGCATCTTGTTTGCTCTGTACTAGAGAATATCCCTGAGGAGGTCATTTGTGAAGCTGGACTTTCTGTAAATGAAAATGTCTCCTCAAAGAGTATAGGCAAAACCTTTTGGGTAAGCAGGCTGAAGGGCAAGGATCTTGTAGGAAAGAGTATTTTTTCTTTCACACAAAGCCAGCCATTATTTTGACTGTTCAGAATATCGTCCTGTATGTTCTACTACTGATTAGAAAAAAGTCTGTGTTTTAAAATAAAGATCCTACTTTTCACTCTTTAGTATTTTTGCTTTCACACTCCTATAAACATTTCCCATAAAAGGTTTCTTATTAATTTAGACTTACCTTAGTATATTTTTTTATTGTACAAGAGTGAAACATTTAAATCTTCCATATGTTTTTCTTGTGAAAACTCCCATCACAGAACTGCTAGTACCTTTTTGATGGTAACAGAACTGTCTATCATGTAAAAAATATAAAAAACTGAAAACAAAGACATCTATTTGTCCTATTTATTGAGCACTTTCATGTCTCTTTCTGGGTTAAGTAAAGATGGAACATCCACCTGGCTCTTTGCTGGCATTTGCTACCTTGCCAATGAGTGTCATTCTTGGCATGTGAAGCATCATGATAACCACTAGTAATCATTACAAGTATCCTACTGCCTGCCAACAATAGGCTTGGCAAACCACAACAGTCTTTGCCCAATTGTCCCTGGGCTAGGCAACAGCATCCTCCTGGTGGCAGATCAGGCCTTCAGATCATCCTGTCTTGTTTTACACCTAAGGTACTGGGCTGGAAACAGGACAAGGGGCCAACCTGTATCCAGCAGGACCTCAAGGAGGTGTGGCCTCTGCAGATGAGCCCATTTTGCAACCATGGCACCATCCTTAAGAGAGTCATATATAATTTTCCACTTAACTCCGCCTTTTCAAGTCAATTATGAGTGGTTAAACACAGTAATATTGAAGTATTAGTATAGGATTTATTTTGTACAGAAGGATGGCAAGTTTATGTTTTATACAATAGTACCCTTATGATTTAAAAAAGGAAATACTGCCTCCATTAATGGAAGATTCTTCCTAAAAAAGATTGTAAAGAAACAAACCTTAAGAGGAAGACATCCTCAAGTTGTATGTTACATTTAAAACAGCAGTGATAGATTGACACTTTCTATTAGTTAAAACTTCTACAATATTCCATATTAGTTGCACCAAGGTTTGGTAAATTCACCAGTCTGTACCATATCTCATTAGTACAGTGAGAATATTGTTTAGAATATATTCAGTAGGTTTTTTCCTAGGAGTCGTATGAAGATTTCCTTGGCTAATTTCCCAGAAAAACTTACCATATAGCAAATGCCAAGAATTGTTGGCCCTGCTCCCAGTTATCAGTTTCAGACATTTGGATAACCTCCTTGACTGACACAAAGCTTAGACACTCTGCTTTCCCACATGTTCTTATCTGGAAAGCAGCCCAAAGAGAAGATGGCATTCGAGCAATTGTGTTTGTAGGAAACACTGAAATGCAGCATCTCTGTCCCTGGCAGGGAAACATTCAGATAAGAATTTTTTCTTTGTTTTATATGTACTCTGATTCTTTCTTGCTTATCTGATTTTCGGGCGTGATTAAATGTCATTTGAAAGAATTTTTTGAACAGATGTTTCCTTGAAAGATTTGAAGAAAGATTTAAGATTTTTATCTTACATTTAGTCCTAGAAATTATTTAACCCATAGACCATTTTCATTTAAAAAACTTATAGAAAAAGTTATTACAAAATACTACAATTTGTAAAGATATTCTGCATCAGGCATATCTGCTACATAGAAAAAAATGTTGTGGACTCCAACATAGACAATAATCATTATGAGGGACCCCTCATCAGAAAAGGTCCATTGGCAGATACTTTCAAAAAATGCTTCTTTCAGTATGTTTCTTTAAGAATATATTTTGGAAAAAAAATCTAAATATCAAAATATTTAATTTCACTGCTTCATAATTTTATTATTTTTATAATAATAAATGAAAGTCTAGTTCTAACTTTGTGGCTGCATTTTAAACATAAGCTCATTATGCATCGTTTTAAAAATTATGAAACTGTTTAAATGCAAAGCCTTTAAGCATTGAAGTAGATAATTTAAGTCTTGCTTAAAATTTGATTTATTTTTTTTTGCAAACCATTACTAGAAATACAGATTTTTGTAACAATCTTGGGAATGTAGTGTTATGCTTGGCATCAGTAAGAGCACTGTGATGACTTTGAATACCATCATATGCAAGTTTTTAAATAACAATATATGATATGTTTCTAATTTTAAATGAGTACTTCAGTCTCCTTCACTTAGAAGGTAAATATAATGTTGTCCAGGGCATTCAAGTCTAGTCTGATAGAGACACACTTATTAACTAGACTTCAAGTCTAGTTTTAGATACATACTTATTTTCATATCTTCCAAGAAGGAACAAAGCCAGGGTAAATAACTTCATAAATGTATGAACTTCAATCATTGTTGGCTGCTGGTCCTTGTCTTCCTTCCTGCAATTATTTTTTCCCAGTGGAAAGAACCTGTCACACTGCATATAGAGCAAGCTAGCTATGCCTTCACTATTTTCAGACCACACATACAACCTTGTATGGCAGCCAAAATTCATTTAACTCTAATTCTACCATTTTGAACAAGATCCAATTATAATTTTTTTTCCCCATACCTCCTTGTTAGTATCTTCTACATTATTCTGGTTTTATTTTCTTGTAATTCACGGTCCAATTCATTATTCTGTTATGAGTTTGTTCTTGTCATAACAGCACTGCTCTTACAGAGGCATTATATTTTAGGGCTACGAACTATGTAGACCTTCAGTTGTATCCAAATTTTTTTATTACAAAATGTCTGGGTCATAGAATGAAATTTATGTTTTGCTGCAGTTTGCTATGGTACTGCTTCAATATCCTTTAGAAAAATAGTTTAGTGGGTTTTCTATTTAAGAAATTGAGAAATTAAGAATATTTTTAAAATTAAATATTTATCAGTTTGAGAATTTCATTGACTGTTTAGTTGCAGATCTCAGAAGAGGACCAAGAGATTAAAAACATATTGACATATGAAACTGATTTATTTAAAATCAGCTAAAACTGATTTGAATCAGTAAAGCACATCATGATTCTAACCAAGAAAGTGCTGCTAATATAAGAAGCAATAAATTTCCATAGATTATTGTAGCTCATAGTGAAGATGAGATATTCCAAAAAAAGTAGTAAATAATCATGATTTCAGTATAAAGACATCTATAGGTTTGTTTGATTTTCTTCTCCTACTCCTTGCTAAGGACATGTTGATACTTAATCTTTTCAAACAGAAAGTCAAACCTAGTGGATTCTGAACTTCTGTCTGCTACAGAATGTGATAGGCACCACTGATAAGAGTGAAATGAAGTATCAGAAAAGACCTATAAATGTAAGACAATTTTTATCCAATGGCAAAGTCCTTATATAATTTTGAGGCCCAAACCCCAAATCACTAGTGCAATTTGGATGAAAATTTGTCCTTTACAGATCAGAAAAGCCTACTGAACTAATGCTATTTGTCATGCCTATCCAGGCTTGGAAAGGTCAATTCCTCCAGTATGCAAGAAGTCTGTAGGAAATACAAATTAAATATGAGTGTCCTAAACTGGTCTGTGATTGCATGACTGGGTGGAATAACATTTATGTCTTACTGGAAAGAAATTGGTCAGTTAGTAAGACACTCATCATTTGTATCATGTATGTAGTGAAGTAGTGGTCAAGACAGTTATTTTTCTGCAGAAATTATCCAGCATGTAAAATATCATAGAATCATTAGGGATTGGGAGGGACCTCGAAAGATCATCTAGTCCAATCTCCCTGCCACAGCAGGACCACCTGGACCAAGTCTCACAGGAATGCATCCAGGCAGGTTTTAAATATCTCCAGAGAAGACTCTACAACTCCCCTGGAAAGCCTGATCTAGTGCTCTGTCACACTCACTGGGAAGTTGTTCCTTCTGATATTTATATGGAACCTCCTATGTTCCAGCTTATACCCATTCACCCCGGTCTTATCACTAGAAGACTTTGAGAAGAGCCTGGCCCCATCCTCCTGACACCCCACCCTTCACATATTTGTAGACATTCATGAGGTCACACCTCAGTCTCCTCTCCTCCAAGCTAAAGAGACACAGCTCCCTCAGCCTCTCCTCATCAGGGAGGTGTTCCACTTCCTTCATCATCCTCGTTGCTCCACGCTGGACTCCATCCAGCAGCTCCACATCCCAATATAATACTAACTGTTTGAATTTTCCCATCTATTTATTTTGGCCCTTCTAGATAATTATCTTTTTACCTATTTGGCAGAAATATATTCTTTCCCTATCCCAGAAGGTTATCTGCTTTCCCAGCAGTGAATTTTTTTTATGATCATGAGCTTATAGAATGATAAAATTCCCAAAATCTCTACAAACAAAAAATCAGCTGTGTCTCCTAAGGGAGACATGGATTTTCTTGAAGCTGAAAATATCACAATTTGTTTGTGCTGTCACTTTTTTTTTTCCTCTATTGATTTTATTATTAAAGGAATGTATACATTGACACTGCTTATTACTGAACCTACTACTTGGTTATGCATCTACTTTGTATATCACCAGCGTGACAAATTCTCCTTGTAGTCTTATGCATGTATAAGACACTTAGGACCCCTCAGACATTTCTTTTAACTGTGTTTTAATAATTTACCTTTTTAGGTTTTTATGTTGCTGTGGGAAAATGCTACTCACATAATGAAGATGATTCTGTACTTTCACCCGTTATTCTGGAGTTATCATAAAGCAACTACTAACTTACTACTACTTAACCCTTTTACCCTGACCCTTAAACTCTCAGTAATCTCCTAATCTGTCCCCAGATAAAGCTCCATGCAATCCAACATATAATTAACATAGAGGGCAACACACCCTCCTTATCTCCCCTGTCTGTCCTTCCTAAAGAGCTTATATCCCTTTCTTCCAACACTCTAGTCATACAAGCCATCCCACCATACGCCTGTGATGCCAATGAGGTCATAGCCCTGCAGGCACACACACATCTCTAACTCTTCTTGTTTATTGTCCATGATGCATGCATTGGCATAGAGTAGTTAGAGTTGGTCTTCCCATGAAGTATCTGGAATTTCCTAGTGGTCATTCTCCTCCACTTCCCTGTTTATTCCTATGACTTCAGAAGCCCTTTGCTCATCTTTATAGTACTCATTTACAGAGATACCAAAGCTCCTCTTTTATTTGCTGTGCTTCATGCACCAAAAAAGGCACACAACACCCAGGCCTATCTCCAGTGAAACCAGCTCTATTCCCTTCCCCCTTTGAACCTAGTTTAAATCTCTCTCAATGATCCCCACCAACTCAGGTTCAAGAATTCTGTTCACCTGTTGAAACAGTTGAATTCCATCACATCTCAGCAGGCATGGTGCCCTGTAAACTTCACCATGATCACAAAGCCAGCATTTCACTGGTGGCACCAGTCTCTAAGCTGTGTGTTAATCAGAAGTATTTTCCTTTCAGCTTCTTTCTTTGCCGTGAAGGGATTAAGGAAGACACTACCTGTGTTCCAAATCCTTCAAGTAATGGCCCTAGCACTTCGAACTCTCTTTTGATGGCCACAGATTTAAAAAGTGTTTCATAATTATGTCCACATTTTGATAGTAATATAAACTAATAATGGATGCAGTAAAATGTATTTAAAGAATCTGAAAATGGAGATTTTCAGATATACGTTGGAATCTACCAAAAATACGTTTGGTAGATTCCAAAGGTACTTTTTCTATATACATTTATATCTAGCTATGTGTAATTCTTTTTAGCTGTATATCTTAACTTTTGCAGAGGAAATCATGAACATCACTGAGAAAGTGAACATATTAATGAGTGTTTGCAACATTAGGATATGGCTGAATGACTAAGCAAGGAATAACTATACAGTATTTCTTGTTATGACAGAGGGAGCTATTGGTTTAAAACAGCAGGAATAAATATTAATAACCCAACCTAAGTTTTGTGCACATTCTTGAAGTTCAGTTGTCACGATGCCATAAATAAACTTAGTCCTTACAATAATCTTGAAGTGTAGGTAATTAAAAAAACATTCAGTTGAAATTTCTCTTGAGATAGAGGAAATCAAAGGAACTGAAATGACATAATTCAAGTTTAATGTGGAAGCAGTTCCTCTTTATTAAGCTCAGCTCATTCCTTTTACAACCTTTCTACACAAAGGTGTCCTTATTTCATTGGTATAATACATATATAAACAAATGGTCATTTGCCTTCATCTGTATATCCCCTTTGCTTAATCTTTATGGAACTTTCCTCCAAGTGCAGCTTTCTTGTTCATCATGATCTCGTTTCCATGACAGTTGACTCCTCTCACCAGCCAGCTGCATTCCTCAGCTGTAATATTAAAATCTGCAGCTGCATGTTCTGCTTCTTCATTATTTCATGCCATCACACCTTTACTACAAGTTCAATGGGATAAGTTACGGTAAGTAGTGGAATGAGTGAAGTAATTTAGTTTAAGGTTGCCTTCAACATTAATGAGAAGCAAGAAGCTTGGGCTTCCCTTCTTCCCTGAGAAGGTTCTTTTCAGCAGAGGATAGTCTTGCAGTTCCTGCCTGAGCTGTGTTGCAACTACTCAGCAGTCACATCTGCACCCACGCTCAAACAGCCTCAATCCTGATACTGACTGGATCTGTGGACAGAGCTTTCTGGCTTACCTTGCTGTAGTAGACTTACTCAGCTACAACTGAACTGAAGGTGTCCTAGCCACTGTCTCCTGGTCTGATCCTGACCTTGACTTGTTGTCTGAGTGCTCTGGCTCTTCATCAGGGAAGGACATTACACTGCTTGCCTCGTATTCACTCTGTACTCCTAGCTTTTGCCCTACAGTGAGCAGACAGACCTTGCTTCTCTCTCGTATAGTCATTTAAAATCTACGCTAACATTTATCAAAACTATTCACATGCAAAGCATGCAATGAACTTGGATTCACAGTGGAAATTTAACAGGGGTGTTAGGAATGTGGTCCAGTTGCAATTACTTAGTGGTTAGTAGAATTTAGAAGAACAACTTGATTGATTCTTTCAAGCTGATGGACATATGGACAATTCTTGGCCTAAATTAGTCATTCTTGGCCTAATTTAAGGAGACATCAGTAGTTTTGAAATAAAATAGCTGAAATAGTTCTTTTGTTTGAATTGGTATTGGGAAAAACAACAGGGAGCTTTGTCTTTTTTTTTTTATCAAACTGCACCAAAAATTGGGTAATTATCTTCATTTTTTCATTCTGCTCTTAAATTACTTCTTAAATGTGGGCTATTGTCACAGTGGTGAGTAACCATGAGTTACTATATTCCTGTGGAAGTTGCTATATTGATCCCTTTACCACATAGTATTTTATAATTAAGTTCTGGTTTGGTTCTTAGTTTTAAACCAATCTTTGAATTTTTTTTTTTTTTGAAGTGGTCATTTCTCAGCACAGGCCAGTCATGAGTCAGCTTCCTATCTGAGGCTTTACTGCATTATACAAAAAGACTCTAATTGATCCTTTTTAGAAGTAATATACTAGAACAAAATAAGCATAAGGATATGACAGAAACAGTATTGTACTTTAGGAGCTGGGTATATCTTGATAGTGAAAAGAAGTAAATAAACTGTAAATGAACATCGCATTAGTGAAGCTGTTCAACGAAAAACTGAGATAAATTTAAGTCCTGTGGAGTACCTGAACTAGCTGTCTTGTATGCCTGTGTGTTCCATCACAATAGTAACTTACAGTCAGCACTGCACTGGACTTGGAACAGTTATTTTTATTATATGATCAGTGCTTGGAAATCCTGTTTTCTGACGATGGTCACTTGGGCTCTAGACACTTTTAAATGCAAAGTGAAACAAGTACAGGCTTAGGCAAGTCCTGAGACCTTTCCCTGAAAGGTCAGTAGGAAGCCTGTGGCCTTATACCAGACGTACAAATAACATGTAATGCATTATAGTTTCAACTTCACTTAGATGTCATGCAGCACAAAAT
Source organism: Phoeniculus purpureus (assembly GCA_028565055.1). Lineage (NCBI taxonomy): Eukaryota > Metazoa > Chordata > Aves > Bucerotiformes > Phoeniculidae > Phoeniculus > Phoeniculus purpureus. The sequence goes on from JAOXOE010027031.1 coordinate 9,145, forward strand.
TTATTTTGCATCTAATGGACTCTTAAAAAAACCCACAGCACATCAAGCCTTGGAAATAATAATAGTTAGAAAAGCTACTAAAGAGTATTGGTTACGATCACTGCATAGTGTTACTATGAACATTGGAATAAAATTGGTCTTGACATTCTTTCCCTATGACCATGTTGACAAGCGGACTCCTTCTGTCCTCATGAACAAATAATAGACAAGATTTTTAAAGAAATCGCAAACGTGTATTTTAGCCAGACGGAAATGCAAAAGCCATATTTTGCTGACAGACGAGTAAAAGCAGTAAGAAAGTTCAGAAAAGAAATGTGTGTATGTAGCTTCACTGCTGAAGTGAATGAAGCTATAATAGTAGATAAAGTTCTGAAAAACATGTTGATTGAGGTATGGGGTTTTGGTTTACGTTGCTTTGTTTCCCTTTCCCGCCCTCCCTTACATTAATAATTTTGCATATGAAAATTCTGAAAGGTGTGGAATTTCAAAGTATAATTAAAATGGTTATGTTTAAGAAATCCTGTCTAAACCTGCTTTCATTTCAATGTTGCATCTCTGTATGTCATAAGGATCTAACAATAGTTTCATAGCAGTGAGAAGGAAATTGTGTGGTGTTTTATGTTTATCCCATATTCTCCCTAGCTCATCATTTATCTAATCAGCTGATCAGTTGATCATATATGAGATGACATTAACCAATTAATTTAATTAATATGATAATGTGCCAAGGAAAAAAAAACAAGGAGGGTACAAAAAACACTTAGAAATTTGGAGGCAAAAACAGACACTAGCTTTATTTGGGGAAAAAGTATGAAGACACATTTCATTCACACGACATAAAAAACCAAACACATTGGCATACTCAGAATCACAGAACATTAGAGATTGGAAGGGACCTTGAAAGATCATCTAGTCCAATTCCCCTGCCACAGCAGAATCAACTAGATCAAGTCACACAAGAAAACATCCAGACAGGTTTTAAATGTCTCCGAAGTAGGAGACTCCACAACTGCCCTGGGCAGCCCCTTCCAGTGCTCTGTCACCCTCACTGAGAAGAAGCTCCTTCACTGCTTCAACCAGACCCTTCTTCTTGGTGAGTACAAGGTCCAGTAGCATTCCTCTCCTAGTGGGCTGTTCCACCTTTGCAACACACTGGAGGGACACACTGGATTGTGGATGGCTGGCTGAGCAAATATCAGGGTAGTTAAAATCCCCCACAAGAACCAGGGCCTGTAGCTGTGAGGCTGCTGTCAGCTGCCTGTAGAAGACCTCATCAACTTCCTCATCCTGGTCAGATGGCCTGTAATAGACACCCACAACAGTGTCACCCATGCCAGTCTGCCCCTTAATCTGCACCCACAAACTCTTGACTCTCTCTTCGTCTGCCCCTGGACAGAACTCAATACGTTCCAGTTGCTCTCTCACGTAAAGAGCAACTGCACCAGCTCGCCTTGCTGACCTGTCTCTCCTGAAAAGGACATAGCCATCCATGACCACATTCCAGTCATATGAGCTGTCCCACTAGGTCTCTGTAACTACCACCAGATCATAATCACCTGACTGAACACAGATTTCTACCTCCTTCTGCTTATTCCCTGTGCTGCGTGCATTGGTGTACAGGCATTTTAGGGAGCACTCTGATTTCACCCTAGGACAGCAAGAGGCTGCCTGGTTTTCATTAAGACCAGAGCTCTGTCCTGCAGCAACTGGAGATGGGACACAGCTTGATGCAAGCAAATGTCACTTTATTGTACAAAATAGCTAGATTATATACCTTCTTTACCAACTGTGTTCTACCAATCATCTTTGTCTTACTACATTTGGAAGATACATGATTGGTTAGTTCTAATTTTTTCTCTACAAGCAGATAGTACAACAGCCTACAGGAATTCATACAATAGCTTGCTTCAAAATTTATCTACTTTGGTTGCCTGGTTGTAGGCCAGATTCCATTCTCGCAACACTCTTGCTCATGTTCTTGTTTCCAGCTGCCTTTCCCAAGACCTAAGTCTATGTCTTCCAAATCTAACAATGCCATGTATTCAGGTTGCAATCCAGGCTGCAATCCTACACTATCTCACTGGTGTGCACCCATCAACTATCTTACTCACCTTCGAATCTAGTTTAAAGCTGTCTGAATGAGTCCTTCCAATTCCTGCCCCAGAACCCTTTTTCCCCCTCTGAGATAAATGACTCTTATGTGGACCTGTCAGATCTGCTGCCTTGTAGAACCAGTCATTATCAAAGAACCTGAAGCCCTGCATGTAACACCAATCTGTTAGCCAGGCGTTAATGGACTGAGTACTTCTATTCCAGCCCGTGGCTTCACTCCAAAATGCAAGTAACGAAGTAAGTACAATTTGTGCCCCAGACTCTTTCACCAAACATCATAAGGCCTTATAGTCTTTCTTCATTCCCCTCCAGCTTCGGAATACAACTTCCTCCCCACTTGTCTGAAATATCAGCAGTGGGTAATAGTCAGCTGATCTCAACAGGTTAGGGAGCATCGTAGTGAAATCCCTGAATTGGGCTCCAGGTAGACTGCAGACTTGCCTATGTTGAGAGTCAGCTCTGAACATTGGGCCCTAAGTCCCTTTCAGAAGCAAGTCTCCAGTAACCAGGATGCTTCTCTTCTTCTTTGTGGAGGAGGCTGTCATATTACTGGAAGACCTCCCGGTTTTATTTGACCTTTCTAGGACCTCCAGTATGGGCTCCCTGTCCTCTATATTCTTATTTATCTGGCTGTCTTCCAGTAGGGGCTTATATCTATTACTCAGTGGTAACTGGGGAGGTGAGGCAGGCAAAGGTGGTACTCACCATGGCCCTGCACTTAGCTCCACTCACCCTTTGTACTATGGCTTTTCTCCTCCATGGGATAACTACAGGATACAGGGGCCCCCTGAATCTGACTCTTATTTGGCTGTTGTCCAGACTGCAGAGCCTGGCTCCACCAGTCTACTTCTATGTCAGCCTCTCTAATACACCTGAACCTTTCTACTTCTGCTTGCAGCTGTTCAACCTCGTCTTGCATCTGTGCCACTCAGTTAAGCAGATAATCTACCTGTCCACACCATAGGCAGCCAGGAAGATGCGAGAGTGTGTTACATTCCTGGCAGCATGTCATCTGCACAGCTTCATCTTGTTGGGGCACCTCTGTTTGGGTTCCCACATCCATATGCAGTGGTGACCGAAGCTTGGTCCTTCTGTGCTTCTGCGTTGTCACCATTATTTGTTTCTTTTTTGGTTTTGGGTGGGGTTTTTCTGTTTGTTTTTTCGTTTTGATTTTTTTGTTTTGTTTTTTGCCCCCTGGCACCTAAAGCACCTTGTTGCTGCATGTGATCTGGCGCTACTTCCAGTTTTGCTGCCCTTAAAGGCTCCTGGTTTGCACCTCCTGCACTGTTTCCTAGCTTTTCCCACAAGAGATTCTGACCCTCAGTGGCTGTCCCCCGGACCCCCAAGATTTCCCATTCAAGGAATCCCCAGATCACCCAGAAACCTCTATAAACAGCATTCGGAGATGAGCGTCCTCTTGCTGCTGTGTGTGATCTCACCAGATGCAGTCTCACCAAGGCAGAAGAGAGGGGGAGGAAAACCTCTCTCGATCTGCTAACCACCCTTCTTCAGGTCCACCCCAAGATGCTGTTGGTCGTCTTGGCCACAAGGGCACATTGCTGACTCATTGCCATCCTGCTGTCCACCAGGACCCCCATGTCCCTTTCTCCTACTCTGCTCTCCAACACATCAGTCCCCAACCTATACTGGTACCTGGGGTTATTCATACCCAGATGCCAGGTTCTAATCTTACCCTTGTTGTAGTTCATTAAATTTCTCTCTGCCCAATTCTCCAGCCAGTCCATCTTGCTGAGGTGTCAGCCACTGCTTCCAGTTTTGTGTCATCATACAGAGATTACTCACATGTTCTTACATAACTGGGCCACACTACTATCTCTGAAAGAGAAGATATCTCTCCTTCTATGAAAGGGAAAATACTTCCAGCAGTTCTTTTTCCTTGTGGAAACATGAACATGGTGTCCATCTTTTAGTCTGTTTATACTTCTCTAGGCATCAACAGCTATTTTAAAGGTTAGTTTCCAGGTCCACATACTTCTAAGCTAATCTTCCATTTCCAGCATGCTAGTTCCTGCACCCCATGAATGAAGAAGATTCTGCATTTCAGTAGTATGTCTTGCAGGTGAAGTATTTCATACACTGATCTTAAAGTTTCCACTTTCTCTTGCCACTTACATTCCAGGGCAAGATGGTTGCTGTGTCCAACTATAGTAACATTGTGGTTGCTCTTTGAACAAAGAGGAAAATGAAGAAGCAGGAAGCAGGAAGAATCAAATCAGTTGTACCTGTTTGCAGTGCCACTTATTGGCCCAACCAAAACTGATTGAGAACTTGGGATTCAAGATGAACATCACAAATTGCCATAGCAACTTCCAAATTCCTCAGACAAGAAGCCTAGTCAAATTCATTATGATGAAAATTTGCATCAATCCTGTATTTGTTGAATATAAGGTGCTTTGAGACTAAAACCCTGAAGAATATTTGAATCTTCAGTTTCATGTAGAAGGAGATTTGAACTGTACTTAACAAGCAGAAATGCATTGGAATCGTTTTAGGAAAAAAAAATTCAGTTTTGATCTCTTTAGTACTTGTAATTTAATGTGTTCAGAATGAAAGAGTTCAAGAACATATTGTACCATACTGAGTGTTGAGTTTTGTATTCTATAACATTATAAGATTTGTATGCTGTGGAAAAGCCTAGGGCAAGTGTGCTTTCAGATATCTGATTTGCTGCAACAAAGTCTAGGCTTCTTTGTGGAAAATCTGAGGTTAGTCACAAGACTGCAGATAGTTTTTGTTTTATGATTATGTAAATGGAAAGAATCTATAATATGTAAGTATGACCTTCAAAACCATTACTTCATACTAGGTTTACAGTGATGTCCTTTATTAAGGAAACAAAAATAAAAATATTATCAATTTATATCTCTATTGCCTGAGTAGTACCTAAATTTATTGAATCAACATTCAGATTCTTTATTAATTAAATTACTGTAGAGAAAAAGAATGCAAATAAATACCACATGCCTTTAATCTATTTCAGTTAATTTCTTCATTTAGTGATGTAACTTGATTTTTTACATTATTTTACTGCAAGTTCAAATGCAAGTATCTGTGATAATGTAGCCATGATAACATTAATAATTGGATTATGCAATAAAAATACTCCTGAAGAATTACATTTGATACAAAACTAGCTTTAGTACAGAATCCTAATAGCTGAGTGTCTGCAAGCCTATAAAACATAATACTGTATTATCTATAGTCTAAAATGTATTATGATTAACAACAGGTTTTTCTCTCCTTTTTGTTCCCTTTTATGTTATTACAAACATCAAAACTTTAGTTTGGGGTTTTTTTTAGATTTTTTTTGGCTTAGTTTACTTTTATTGTCATTCTTTCATGAACAGACAAGACTATCTGGACACTAATCTTGTAAAAACTTGATCTCTTATCTTTCAAAACAAACCAAGAAAGTATGTCAACTTTTTTTTTTTTATGTTCCTGATCAGAAACCAGTACATGAAGCCAGAATGAAGCATGTGGTCTTTATAACTATTCATCCAGCATACTGACTATTCAGTCTGCATCATATCAAATTTCGCCCTAATTACATAAATGGCTTCAGTTAATTTTCAGTGGTTTATTCCCAGCTGAGCCATGAACAAAATTCAGAAAAGCAGCCCATTACATCTACCATATTGCAAGAATTTTAAGTTTGAAAATTAGCTCTTTCTTTAGAACAGAAGAAAATGAGGAAATGAATGGTAGGTATGACATTCAAAACAGCTACTGCAAAGACAGGATTCAGCAGATGGCCATGGAGAAACATTGAAGAGGGAAAGGACCTCTGGAGGTCATCTAGTCTAAACCCACTGTTAAATCAGAATCACCTACCAGGTTGCCAAGGGCTATATCCAGGTGGCTGTTGAAAATCTCAAAGGATAGAGGTCTCTCAATCTCAGTTGGCAACGTTGTCCAGTGTTTTTACACTGTCACAGTGAAAAAGGTTTTTCTTACGTTGCGAAGGACCCTTCTGTGTTCCTATTTGTGGCCGCTGCCTCTAGTCTTGTCAAGCCACACCACTGTGAAGAGTCTTCTTTACAACCCCCCTCTAGATATTTAGAATCACAGATTTCCAATTTTTGATTGGAAAATAAAATTAAATTCATCAAGTCCAGCTGTCAAGCAGCACTGCCATTATGTACCATTGACAAAAATTTCACACTTGAGTAAATATGCTGTTCATGTCATACTATTCATGTAAATAATACTTTCTAATGACTTGTGCATGGGTAGTGTATTCACCATTCCTCAGTTCGTGAAAACAGTCAACAAGTATGCTGATTTCTCACATGAAGTACAGTAGCTTCTGACAATCTCTGTATGTCTTGTCAACAGCAACTTTAGATTTCCAGATTCATTTGCAAAACTAGACTTGCTAAGACACCTGATACCAAAGAATGCAAATAAATCAGCCAGATACCGTAATGCCTGTGGTTACTGAATTTTTCCAGACATGCCTATTGTTAAAATAAATCTGCTTCAGAAGAAAAGATAAATTGCAGAATCACAGAATCTCTTTATTTAGAAGCAACATCTGAGATCATCAAGGTCAACCTCTGACCTAACACTACCAGGTCACCACTAAATCATATTGCTAAGCACCAGGTCAATGAGCCATTTAAATACCATCAGATTGGTGACTCTACCACTGCCCTGGACAGCCTGTTCCGATACCCACAACTATTTCAGAAATGAAATTCTGTCTAACATTCAGTGTAAACCTCCCCTGGTGCAGCTTGCGGCCATTTCCTCTAGTCCTGTTACTGGCCACCAGGGAGAAGAGGCTGTTCCCCTCTTTGGTCCAAACTCTTTTCAGGTAGTTGTAGAGAGTGATAAGTTCTCCCTTCAGCCTCCTTTTCTCCAAGCTAAACAACTCCTGTTCCTTCAAACACACTTTGCAATGCTTGTGCTCCAGACTGTTTATGACTCTTGTTGTTCTTCTCCAGGCATGTTCTAGCAATTCTGTGTGTTACTTATAGCACGGATCAAGAACTGAATACAACAAGGAAGAAAGCCTTACACCTATTTTGAAAACACATTTATGCAATATTTATGTAGGATTCAAAGACTCGTTTTAATAGTACAGCCATTCTGCATTCAAATTAGAACATACTATACATAATAATGTATAATAATATATAATAATTATATTCTGTTATATAATTAATTATTTCTTTTCCTTATTACATGCCTTCCTTTGTTTCTGAACAAATCTATTCCATGTTTGTCCAAACAAATGTGAAGTCAAAGCACACCTGATACATCTGGCCAGATTTCATTGACCACAATTTAAGAGTGCACTTCCTCAACTGAAGAGAATGATAAGTAGCCTGTACCAAATTGACTATGATGAATAGTGAGTTGATGGTGAACAGTATATTCAGAAGTATGAAGAAAAAATCTAACCTAATGTCTTTGAGCAATAAACTTTGCATTTAACCTGGCATTCACAAAGTTTAGTCACTAGGATTAACTCAGCATATATTTCCAGTTGCACCATAGCTGCTTTTCACATGAAATTTTAATCACAATCCATAAGAAAGCTCAGAAAACCCAAACACATTATGTATCTGAAGGAAAATAAACCAAAATAAAAAAAAAATTAGGACTTCTAGAGATTAAACCATTTCTTTCTTTGTATCTCAAAGCCTAGTAAATAAACCTTTGCCATGTGGTTGACAGAAAGTTTTTTTATCAGTTTCAGCTGATTGGATCTGCCTGATACAGGCTGATTTTTGTCTTGCTTTAACAAATGTCTAGAAGCCAAGTGATAAATGCCACAGCTCTCTGATTTCCATCAGGTTAAGATCTGATGCTTTATGTCATTATCACAACAGGAATTTCTAAAATTTTGCTGTATTTGATCTGCTGTATCTTTTTTTAGGTGTGTTATTGTTCAAAAATTGCACAGATTTTCAAATAACTGGATTTGTGGTTTCATGAAGTAAGATGCACTTTAGCTTTAGGAGCTTCTCCCATTAATCCCTAGTCAGCCTGCAAATGGGTATGAATCTCTGCATTTAGCTTTTTTGGATCTGAGAGCTCTGCCCAGAGAGAACGCAGCTGAAGAGCTGCTCAAGTCCTGCTTTAGGGACTGGTGTGGCCCCTGTTGCCATGGTTCTCTGGTCCCCCTCCCCAGGAGCTAGGAGGTGGCTCAAACAGCAGCATCCAAGCCTGCAGCTGTTCCAGCTGCCCTACTGTGGGTGCATGGCCCTGGGCCCTCCCGCTCTGCCAAGCAGTGCTAGGATGTGGGCATATATATGCATATGCAGACAACCTTGATAGAGAGGACGGCTGTTTACTTTGAAGACAAAATGGTGACACAAATCCAGGTATTGAGAGCCAACTTCTAGACAAGTATAGTATTAGAAATAAATTTTCTAGTTGGAAAATATTTAAATATTGTCAGAGTATAACAACTTGCAAACACTTGCTAACACAACCATTACATAGGTTTAGTTAGCCTAGAACATTTTATAGTCTCTGTGCATGGTTTTTTATGGATATAGGACTACTTTGGCTCATTTTCTCCCCTTTATGCAAAGTATCAGGCTATTTGCAACTACTGGAAGAAAAGCTAGATGCAAAAACATTTTCAAAATATCTCTTCAGTGTTTCTGATGACAAGTTGAAGGTCATGCTGATCACTAGATTTTAATTCCCTGCTCAGTCTGGTGGTGAGTTTGGAATATTTTTGCCAATTTCTTAATTTCCTCAATAGCAAAATAGGAAGATGGAGAGTCATAATATAAAAATTATTTTTGAGCTTCTAAATGTTATGATCAGAATAAATAACTTATTGTCAAGAAGTGTCAAAACTGAGCTAAGTTTTCTTTGGATTATCCAGATATATTTCATGTAATATAATCCTACATTATTAAAGACCTAGACTAGAAGAGTGTGTGCGGTCTTCCTGTGGTACCTTGACCTACCGAGGGAAAAACAATTGCTATGATCAGACTGATGGGCTGTAAGAAAGGGAAGCTATCAGTCCTTGCAGCACTCAGATCAAAAGGGTCACAGCTGCAGTGGTTGAATTTGGAAAGTTGCCAGATGCCTGCTGAGACTCTCATTCTTCCTTAACAGGGCAAGAAAAGAAAATAAGATGGAAAAACCCATTATCTGTTAATACACCTACATTGATTATTGGAAAGACACATGTAACAGTACTAGAGATTCCTTATGATTTTTTCCAGAAAGATAAAAGAGAATATGATATATAATCTTCTGTTGAAAAATATGAATTTTTATAAAGACATTGGCTGATAATATAAAGACATAATAGGAAAGTCTGTAATGCAAATAGATTATGCTGAAGCTATCAATAAAACCTCTAAAATTAGTACTAATTAGGAAGATAATAAGTGAAGTTCATGCAGTTCCTTTTATTTTTTCCCTTTTTCTTTCTATATTGTCAGTTAAAGACATTATGTGTGAATTTTTTGTGTTTGCTTTTTTTAAATTGTACAATTATGTCTGTAGGAAATTATCTAATGACAAGTGTTTTGATACACTAGTTAACAAAAGAGAGAAATATCTTCAGAAATCATGTAAAAATTTCTTAGTTGGTATTTGTTTAGTTTGAAAGGTAACATCTTTATCAAGGGAGGAAAAGGATGAGGTACTTAGTGCCATCTTTACCTCTGTCTTTAGTAGTCAGACCAGTTATCCTTATGGTATTCAGTCCCCTGAGCTTCAAGTTAGGGTTGGAGATCAGTATAGTCCACTCATAATCCAGGAAATAGTAGTGTATGACCTGCTAAGTCAACTGGAGTCTTAGCTGGGTTAAAAACTGGCTAGATGGCCAAGCCAAGAGGGTTGTGGTCAATGGGTTAAACCAGTTGGTGACTATTCACAAGCAGTGTCCCTCAGGGCTCAGTTTTGGGACCAGTCTTGTTTAGTATCTTTAGCAATGACCTGGATATGGAGATTGAATACATTCTCAGTGAATTTGCAGACGACACAAAATAAAGTGAAAATATTGATCTGTTTGAGGGTACGGATGTGCTGCAGAGAGATTTGGACAGTCTGGAGCAATGGGCTGAGGCCAATGGGATGAGGTTTATCAAAGCAAATTTTCAGGTCATGCACTTTGGTCACAACTCCCATCAGCAATACAGGTTTGGAGAAAAGTGACTGGAGAGCTGTCCGTCAGAAAAGGACCTGAGGGTGTTGCTGGCTCATGTAGACTGAACGTGAGCCAGCAATGTGCCCAGGTGGCCAAGAAGGCCAATGTCATCCTGGCCTGTATCAGAAATGGCGTGACCAGTAGGAGTAGGAAGGTGATTTTGCCCCTGTACTCGGCACTCGTGAGACCGCATCTTGAGTACTGTGTCCAGTTTTGGTCACCACAGTACAAGAAGGAC
>JAOXOE010027032.1:0-19645 GCA_028565055.1 Phoeniculus purpureus
AGCAGCTGCTTTAGCCCTCGATCGTTTAGCTCCAGCCATTGCCAACAAGGGGAAGGACCGGAGAGACAAGATTGAAACGAGAGAAACACGACCTAAGAGGACCAAACAGCATCTGCTGCCCTGCCTGCGCGAACTGCCACACTATGACCCTGTTTGCCTACTCCGCGTCGCCGCGCTCCTTAGAGGTTCCTACCCTTGAACGCTGCCAGGACGGTCCCGCCGAGGCTCCTCCTTCCGGCCGCCGCGAGGCTCCTCTGGGAAATGAAGCGCCGCTGCTGGACGCGGTTTAAAAAGTCCCGCCGAGACTCCGCCTTCCGGCCGCCGCGAGGCTCCGCTGGGAAACTGCTTGGAGATGTCTTTGCTTTGATGATTTATGACACCTAGTCGATTGTATAGAATCATTTCGAAGAGTCTGTGGGGTTTTTTATTTCAGTGTATGGATGGGGAATGTTATTTTCTGAGGTGGTCTGTACTCCTGTCCAGGTTAGGCACAATGAAGAGTCGTAATGACCACCCTGGCTACACGAGTGCACTCGGGAGGCCACTTCAAGGCACAGAAGCATTTCCCCTGCCCCTGCCGCCTTCTCTATAAAAGGGAGCAAAAGGTATAAAAAATGCAAACTTCCCATTTGGGGCAGCAAGATGAAGTGACAAAGCAGGGAACTAAAAATGATTTACAGAAGGAATAGAAAGTGCCATAAGGAGGCTTCTGGCAAAAGTGGAGCATGTGTGGCTTATTTTACCAGCCACAGCCATGGAAAGCTTCTGACGTGGGGTGGCTCTGGAAGAGATGCTCTGAGGCAGCACAGGGAGCACAGCCCTGGCAGAAAAACATGAGCAAGGTTTTTGATTTTGCCCAGGTTCTTCTGTCACTCACTCTGCCACATGAAGAACAGCTCTCAGCGTCCACTGATCTACACACGGGAAGCTGTATAAAGCAAGTGGGAAAGACTGTAAAGTGATGCACTTTGGATTTCAACCTTCTTTGACCACATGTCAGGTGTCTGTCTGAGAAGTAAGGGAGAAAAGCAGGCTCTGCATGCTCCTGGAGTGCCGTCGTAAGGGCAGTTTGTGTCCCTTCTCAGTGTATCCTTCTTCAAATAAGTCAGTTTCCTCCTTGCTGAAAAGCAGAACATCCCAACCAATTAAGATACCTCTGCCCTGGGTAACAGAGCAGCCTACAAAGTCAGAAACAAAAGGCAACACTCTGACAGTGGAAAACTATTTGAAGAACCCCTTAGTTAGTGCTATTCACTGCTTAACATAGCTTCCTGCTGGTTTTATACAGGTTTTATTAAAATGAACAGAAGTTCAGGTGGCAGACATTAGAATGATTTCCAGGTATTGTATTGCCTTACTATTTCAGCCTTTCTGTTTTACAAGGGAGTGTTATGCATATATACTTCATATGATGTTAATTAATCCTTTTCCTATTCAAGCTCCAGCTCTGGTGAGAAGATTAATGTTAAACCTGTTCCTAATTAACAGCACACGCAAAACCAAAGGAAATGCAGCGTTTCACCCTACGCCTGTATTTTTCAAACCAAGAATCAACTTTTTTGGGGTAAATATTAAGCCCTAAGGATTAAAGTAGAGAATATATGAATAAAGAAGAAAGTAGAACAAGTGTGATTTAATGAGATATGACATGAAAACATGAGACTGAGGGGCTGGAGTGGGTCCAGAGGAACAATGAGGTTAGGGAACTGTAGAGAAAGGCTGATAAGGAGAGGCTGAAGTTGCTGGGGGTGTTTAGCCTGGAGAAGAGGAGACTCAGGGGAGACCTACTCCCTCTCTACAACTCCCTGAAAGGAGATTGTAGTCAGACGGAGGTCAGGCTCTTCTCCCAGGGAACTACCACCAGGACAAGAGGGAAGGGCCTGAACTTGCTCCAGGGGAGAGTTAGGTTGGATGTTAGAAAGCCCCCTCACGGAAAGGATCATCAGACCCTGGAAAGGACTGCCCAGGGCAGTGGTGGAGCCCCATCCCTGGAGGTGTTGAAGGACAGACTGGCTGTGGCCCTTAGTACCCTGGTCTGGCCACTGTGTTGATGTTAGGTCATAGGCTGGGCTGGATGAGCTCAGAGGGCTCTTCCAGCCTTTGAAGGCCCCTTCCACCCTAATAAACTGTGTAAACTGTGTAAAACCACCAGCACAAATGGGGTCTCCAACACCAAATGTGTGTTTCCCATGACCATAAAGCCAAACTGCAGAGGTGAATGGTTTTCCTGCTGCCATTGCTTTACATCTAGCAAAACGTGTGCTACGAAAAGACAGTCTTGCACTTAGGCTTAAATATAAAGTGATACTAAGGTGTCCCTATCTGATAGAAATTGTTGGTTCTTTCAGGTAAAACAGAAAAGGAATTTCAAATCTGATGTAATGTTGGGGCTTGAGGCACCATCTGTAACTAGAAATCTTTCTAAAGAAATTCAGACCCGGAGCTAATGGAAAGCTGGATCACGAGGACTACCTCGTTTTGCTGTATACTTTGCAGTGGCAACCTGGGAGCTGGACACATGGAAATCAGGTAAAATGTTACTCCCTGCATGTGATTTCTTGGTGCATCTTGAAAAACACAAAGAATCTTAACTGGTTGCTGCCCGTGTACTCTGATGGGACTCACTGTTAGGTCTGCAAAACATGGTGCACCTGGTCCCCTGCAAAGGACATTCTTCTGTAAAGAGGAAGAACCATTACTGAAGGACCGCAGGAACACAGCAATCGTGCTGATGAAATGTAGTAAAAAATGAACTAGAAAGAAAATGGTCTCAAATGTGCCACTTTTAAGGCTGAATATCCAGCTTGCATCAACCTCTTTAGGGACAGGCATACAGGACTCTGGAAAGAGGTAGAAAAATTGAAAGAAAAAGAGAAGCCACTCACAGGGCCTGTTCTCCATCCCTCTCACCATCACAGTTCATCGCCACAATTACTCTCTCTTGACTTCTTGTCAGATGAGGCGTTAAGCTGGGGATATTTTACTGATAATTATCTGTGCATCCAATTACTTCTGACCATTCAGAAATGATACAAAACTGACAAAAAATAGTAGCTTCTAGGAGAATATTATTCCCATATTTCAGATATAAAAGAGACTGAACTAAACCTGTGGGTATTGGAAAATTCTGGCCTTAACAAGAGATTCTAAACAGATGTGATGTGTACAAATCTTGAAAGGGTTCCTGAGGTTTATGGGATGATGTTGGGAGCACTGGCTGAATTTGTGTTAATAGTCATGCTGTCAGTGAGTGTGCAGCAAGGAGGGGAGAATGAACCTTCTAATACAACCAACATAATCCCCCAGGGATCAGTCCTGGGTCCAGAGCTGTTCACTATCTTCATTAATGATATTGATGATGGAATAAAGTGTCTACTCAGCAAGTTTGGTGATGATACTGAACTGGGTACATTGGCTGATTCACTTTGTGGCTGTTCAACTCTTCTAGTTTCACCTCAATCTGAATAAAAACTTCTTTACAGTCAGAGTTATTAACTATTGGAAGAGGTTGCCCAGGGAGGCTGTGGAGTTCCCTTCTCTCGAGATGTTTCAGGTATGGCTGGATGAGTTTTTGTGGAGCTGATTGAGGCTTTTTAGGTGGTTCTGCTGTTCAGTCATTTGTGTCTTGTTTGAGCAGGAGGGTTGGAACTGATGGCCTTTGAAGGCCCCTTCCAACCCTCATAAACTGTGTAAATAGTGTAATCCTTTAGGATAAACAAGTTGGCACTGCTGAAATACTGTTAGCCTGCAGATAAGCAATAGGTGCTTAGCTCAATAGGTTATCTGGATGCAGCAATCCAGCCTGTAATCTTGCCTGCACTGCTGACTGTACAAGGCTTGAGCAGAGCTGTGACTACATCAATGCACAGATGCCCATTGCAGTAGAAAAACAAACACATGAACCAACCGAGCTGCCCCCCCAACTCCGATAACAGCCTTTTTGTTCAATAGTTTTCAACATTCACATGCCTGAATTGAGAAGAGCGGAGGAAAATCAGTCACACCACACTCTTTTCTGCATTACTTCAGAAGAAATGCACAGTGGCTCCAGAAGAGAAAGCTGCACTACAAAACAGTAAAGCTGCTTAATTCAAATGAGAAACTGATAAAGGACGTGATCCACAAAACACACTGAGAAACAGGCTGAAAGAGGAGGGAAGAAGAGCTCTAGTACTTAAAGAAGGAAGATGAAGAAGGCAAGGACCACCTCTGGTTTTATTTCTTGGGGCTGACTAACAAGCTGCAGTGAGAAGTAAGCCCGAGTATGCTCTACACAGAGCAGTGCAGACATAAAACCATCCAAACAAGTTGCACTTTGCTTTTCAACTTTGAACACTACTCTGCCAAGGACAATATTTGAAGAAACTGCAGGGAATTTTTCCTCCTCTTAGAAATCGGTTGACTCCTTGCAGAAGCAGTCAGCGCTGGGATTAGGAGGAAAGGGCCTGAGTTCAGGTCACCCTGTTAATACCTAGATCAGAAATACATGCACACCACAGGCAGCTCTTCCTTATGATTATCGTCTTTGCTTTCATATTTTAATGAGGAATGACTACAATTTTGAGGATGAATATAAATGATTTTCTAATATAAACTGTGTCACAGGTCAAGAGCTTCATGGACAGGAGAAAAAAAATCATGAATCGCTTGACTACTTAATGTTGGGTTTGAACTAAATGAGGGTGTTTCTGAGGTCAGTCAAAATGCGCTGCTTTCTCATCTTACACATTCTTGAATTAGTAATCACAGAGCTTTAGTGCAAGTTCGTTAGGAGCAGCTTTTCTGGCACCTCAGATGCCAGACTTTTATGCAGGGTTCGGTACAGGAAGCTAGTGTTCAGTACAAGACAGAACTTTCAGCTCGTTTTGGTCTTCTCATCTGTCATGAGCTGCTGAGGATAATATAGTGCAAAGTACAGCTGTAGTGTCAGCTCTTAGTAATCGGTGCAAATGTCTCTACTTTTCAGGCCTCTGGAAGTAATGGAGAGGAATAATGGGAAAATCAGTAGCTTTTTTGAATTAAATGTTAAATGTGAAGATATTTTGGATAAACATGGCCCTAACAAAGTTACTCTGTGTTTATTGTTGCAACAGAATTTGTCCCATGGACATTCAAGCCATCCTCTAAAAATGTCTTTAGAGCTGCTTGAATGCTGGGAAGGCTAGCATCACTTCAACAAAGGCTAAGCAAGAGGAAGTGATTGCAGTAGTGAGCTGGATTTCAAGACAGGTTCTTTTCTCTCTTCCTATAGAACAGTAGCCATCTTATTTCTGGTTCAGCTACATGCAGGTCTTAATTTACTAAAAGCATAATAAGCCTTTTGTGAAGAACAACACATGAAGCAATGATATGTGAAAAATTGCTTCACCTATACTGCTTAACTGATGGCTCACTTTTCTGTCTATAGCCTGGAGCATTCCAAAAACATGTCCTTGAGACACCACCGGAGCACTGCCTGAAGGACACTCCATTCTGCCAGTCCTTCTGAAAGTTAACACATTTTGAGACATGTGCTCAGGGTTTGGTTTACTCCATACAGCACTCCTCCAGCAAGCTTTATACCCCTGAGCATCTCCATCTGGCAGCTGGTATGATACTGGTTCTGCAAAATAAGTGTTCGTGCTGCAGAAACATCAGAATGTTGGTATGGAGTCCTCAGCTCATTTCAAGACACTTTGAACTGAGATGCACGCTGTTGGTACCATAAAGCCAGAGAAGCATCAGATGGAGATGAGAACCTACTGGCAGCTACTGCAGACAAGGCCTGTCTGCTGTGAATATAGCTACTCTTGAGCAGGATAACTCCAAGCAACTCCAGGCCACTTGGCTGCTTTGTCTTTGTCAGTGATGCTAGAGTCTTAAGGAAACTCTGCCCCTACTGTAGAAGTTAGAGGCTGCTTAACGAGCAGCAACATGGCTCCTAAAAAAACCACAAGGAAAGGCTGATCTCTCCACTTGATCTCTCCACTTGCTACTTTTAAAGGTACTTCCTTGGAGCACTCTGCATGTACTTTTCTTTGAAGCAGCAGAGCTATCGCTGGGAGAGGTCTAGTATCAGTGGTTTCCTCATGCAGCTTTCCTCTGCTGGGGATTTCTTGGTGTGCAGGTAAGATACAGCTTCACCCAACTCAGAAGGGAAAAGAAGGAAGCACTTGCTGTTTTTCTTCCTTTCCCCCTAATTCTTATGATTTGATCTTACAAATGAAACAAGCGATTTGATCAAGACAGATGTTGCCTGATGATTCAAGAAGCACGATGATGGCAAAGCAAGTTTAAACTTGCACAGAGGTTCTCTGATTTTCCTTTCTGCAAGTACCCTTGTAACATCTTTCTAGCACAAATTTCGTTGCTATTTCTTCCAATGACCTAAATTTTACAAGATACATTATACATAACTGGAAAAAATAGACTCCTGGGACACAACTGGGATTTTTCTTGAATGCAATAGAGGTCCTTCTAAGACAATCAAGAAGATGTAAACAGCAGACACAGAGGCAACAGTCTTGGTCCCTACCAGTTTAGCAGCATATCCTATCCAATAAATTCTACTTAAACTCAACCTGGACTCAATTAAATAGGTAAACAGTGTTTAGTTTACATATCTTAAAGGACTTCTTTAGTGATTAAACATTGAAGGAGTGATTATTTTTGTTGTTACAGTAACAGAAATTGTGTTTCTTGTTCTATTACAGTAAGTAAAAAAATTGGAAGGCAAAGGCATTACTTCCAACTGGTAGTGTCCTGTGTCTGGAGAGCATCAGCATCACATTAAGGTAATTACCATTCTCTTTTGGGATCCCAATAAGCTCTTGAATAGTCTGTCATTAAGATATATGCAGCACATCTCTTTAATCAGATCTCTTGATTTGATGAAAGCCTTATTAATACTATCGATGGTCCCAGAACACCTCCATTTTTTCTGAGTGTTCTGGTCGAGATTTCTCTGGGGCCACTGACACTGCTTTTTGTATAATTAGTTGTGCATGTGGGGTCCTCTTCTTCAATTTTTAGGAGTGTTTCACAGCAGTGCATATGCACTGTGACACATCTCCCTTTACAGGAGCAGCTGCTAGCATCAAAACAATCATAGAATCACAGACTCACAGAATGTTAGGGATTGGAAGGGGCCTGAAAGATCGTCCAGTCCAATCTCCCTGTCACAGCAGGATCACATAGATCAAGTTGCACAGGAACATTTCCAGGTGGGTCTTGAACATCTCCAGAGAAGGAGACTCCACAACCCACCTGGGCAGCTCATTCCAAGGCTCTGTCACTCTCAACGGGAACAAGTTCCTTATTATATTTGTCTGGAACCTCCTATATTCCAGCTCACACCCATTGCACCTTGTCCTATCATTGGATGATACTGAGAAGAGCCTGACTCCATGCTCCTGACATTCACCCCTCACATATTTATAAATATTAATGATGTCACCCTTCAGTATCCTTTTCTCCAAGCTCAAGAGACCCAGCTCCCTCAGCCTTTCTTCATCAGGGAGATGTTCCACTCCCATAACATATTCCTCATAATTTATC
The DNA here is from genome assembly GCA_028565055.1 of Phoeniculus purpureus. Lineage (NCBI taxonomy): Eukaryota > Metazoa > Chordata > Aves > Bucerotiformes > Phoeniculidae > Phoeniculus > Phoeniculus purpureus. Next base: position 7,537 of record JAOXOE010027032.1, read on the forward strand.
CTGCAACTGAAGCTTTGTTTACTCAGCCTAGACTAACTGTGCAGTGTGTTGGCAACACCACGCAGCTTTGTGTCATCAGCAAACTCGCGGACATTGAAGATCATATAGTTCTAACCCACCTGCACAGGAAGGGACAACTTCACTACAGCAGGTTACTCAGGGCCACAGCCAACCTGGCCTTCAACACTGCCAGGGATGATAGGGCTAATGATAGGACAAGGGGCAATGGGTGTAAACTGGAACATAGGAGGTTCCACTTAAATATGAGAAGGAACTACTTCTCAGTTAGGGTGACAGAGCCCTGGAAGAGGCTGCCCAGGATGGTTGTGGAGTCTCCTTCTCTGGAGATGTTTAAAACCTGCCTGGATGCATATGTTCTTGTGCAACTTGGACTAGGTGATCCTGCTGTAGCAGGGGAATTGGACTAGATAATCTTTAGGTGTCCTTTCCAATCCCTAATGATTCTATGCTTCCATGATTCTATTATCTCGAGTTAAAAATGATGACATTTTTGACAGCAAAATCTGGAATGGATAAACATACGCCCTGAACAGATGTTAAAAAGAAGAAAATTCCTCTGACCCACTGCCCCAGCTGTGATGCGGGGAAGTGACAAGCTGCTTGCAAGCTGTCAGACAGACGTGATGGCAACCATGAATGATGGCCTTCTCTGCAAATGAGGCTGCTGATGCAGGTGTTGGATGCATCTTTTGGAGGCTAAGCAGGTAGCAACATCTGCCTGGCTTTCCATTCCACACAAATTGCCATCATTTCTGACACTCGGCAAATCCTCAGGAGACTACTAGGAATCACAGGCAGAGTATGGTTGAAAACCTGGCCACATGTTTGTATACTTCAGCAAGACCTAGACTGTTCTAAATAGCTCTTTATATTCACCTTGTGAATCAGCTGCTATATAAAACTTAGAATGCCATTGAAAGCAGGGAGAACTGTGTGAATTGATAATAACATCATTCTGGGAGAATACTCTGGGAAAATGGTTCCTTTTATAATAGTTTAGAATCATAGAATCATCAAGACTGGAAAGGACCTCCAGGATCATCAAGTCCAGCCCTCATCCCAACAGCTCCCTAACCCCTACCCCATGGCCTCAAGTGCTCTAGCTACTTCATTTTTAAACACCTCAAAGGACGGGGACTCCACCATCTCCCTGGGCAGCCTGTGTCGGTGCCCAATCCCCTCTCTCAGGAAATAACTTATTCCTAAGATCCAATCTAAACCACCCTCGATACAACTTTAGGCTGTTTCCCCCCATTCTATCATTAGTAATTTGGGAGAAGAGACCAGCACCAGCCTTGCTACAACCTCCTTTGAGGTAGTTGTAGAGAACAATTACTCTAAAGCTGTTTAGCTTAGCTGTGTTGTCTTCACCTCAAGTACTGGGGGCAGTTCTGGGCCCCTCACTTTAAGAAAGAGATTGAGGGGCTACAGAGGGTCCAGAGGAGCAATGAGGCTGGGGAAGAAACTGGAGGGAAAGTCTGATGGGAAGAGGCTGAGGGAGCTGGGAGTGTTTAGCCTGGAGAAGAGGAGACTCAGGGGGGAACCTTCTCCCTCTCTACAACACCTGAAGGGAGGTTGTTGTCAGGTGGGGGTCAGGCAACTAGTACCAGGACATGAGGGCAGGGCCTGAAACTGCCAGGGGAGGGTTAGTTTGGATGTTAGGAAGCCTTTGTTCATGGAAAGGGTGATCAGACACTGTAATGGACTGCCCAGGGCAGTGGTGGAGTCCCCATCCCTGGAGGTGTTTAAGGACAGCCTGGCTGTAGCCCTTAGTGCCCTGGTGTGGCTGCTGTGGTGATGTTAAATCCTGGGCTGGGCTGGATGATCTCAGAGGGCTTTTCCAGCCTCAATAACTCTGTGATTTTGTGCGCTGTGCCCCCCATGCGCGTGTGTTATGTCTGCTGTGAATGCCATGCGCATGTGTTCTTCCCAAAGAAGTCTTGTTCCATCTTGTGTCTTGCACAGCGCTCAAGATATTCCCTCAACACGTGGTTTAATATTTTTTTTGAGATTATAATTCAGTCTTATGCAAACTTCTCTGTCCATCACTCATGAGCCTGCAAGCTTGTGGCCAATCATTTCATCTGCAATATTACATTGTGTATTTCACAGATGGGGAGATGGAGATAAAGTGTTTCAAGAGCAACATATGGGCGCAACAGTAAATGAGGGTTTATAATTTAGGATCACCTCACTGCCTGACATGTGTTCTGACATGATGTATTTATTTCCAATGTGAGAAACACAGAGGTGTTCAAACCAGATCAGGCTATATGCCAGCATCCTGTCTCTGACCTTGGGGAGCCAACAGAGAAATCTGTGAGGATAGGGCAAGCCTGGAGTGACATAAATACATTATATTTGCAAGTATAGCGCTATTTCAGCCTCAGCTGACATCTGACTCAGGGACGCTGTGAGTGGTGGGGTTTTTTACTTAAAAGCCAAAAATTTCCTTCTATGAATTGATCTTGGTCTTTTCTGATAATACTTGAGGCTCTGGTATGATGAGATATATCCGTGGATTGTCTTTATTTCTATATGAAAATCCTGCAAAACCCTGTCAATATTTATTCAGCTCCAAGTCATGCTTTTGGTTGGAGATTATAGTCTGGACACAACTTCACTGAATGCAAATTACTGCCATCACACGAATGCATAATTACTGCTTTGGAATGTAGCTGGTTAAATCCTCCTCGGAAGAGCTCTGATGCATAAAGATCTGTGAGTCAATGCAACCATCACAACGTTCATACATCCAGCACACCTATTCAAAGAGTTCCTTACCTTTAAATAGCTTACTGAGTTTTGTATGGAACCTTTCTCAACCGCTAAAGCAAATGAAGGAGGGCTGCTACAGACTGTCACTGGTCATACTGGCTCCCACAATCCCTTCTCCCCCAGAGCACCACTCATCCTCTGCAGAGCAGAGGAGATGCTCCTCTGGAAAAAACAATGAGATAAAGAGGTGAGAAGTCTCTGGTGCTAAGAGAAGCCTACATTCTGACAAATGCCACCTGGCACTTCTCATTTTGCCACTCACAGAAAGTCTTTTATGTTTTTCCATATTTCACGGCTTCTTTATCGCATAAGAAGAGCAAAGGTGAATGCAAACTCTTCCATGTTCCATCACAACAGCATTTCATTATGCAGTAGTCAAAAAGTGGTTGGAGCGTTACCATGGACCTGTCACTGCTGTATTTTTAGTGCTGCAGACAATGACCTCCCTGGGTGGAATTGCAAAGAGATGCTGTTTGCTAGAAGGAAGTAACTAGTAGAAACCACAGTCCCGCTTCTCTCTCTGCTTCTCTCCACAACGATTTGCTGCTCAGCAAATGATGTTATTTCTGGTTGCAATACTGATAATGGAGTTCTGTGATCTCTCCTCACCCTTCTGCCCATGACACCTCCCAGCACGCGTGTTAATACCAGCACAAGTATTAAAGACACTTTGAGTCACACCTTGAGTACTGTGTCCAGTGCCGGGCCCCTCAATACAAGGGAGATATTAAGGTGCTAGAGCAGGAGCAGAAGAGGGCAATGAAGCTGGTGAAGGTTCTGGAGAATAAATCTGATGAAGAGTCAATGAAGGAACTGAGGCTGTTTAGTTTGAACAAGAGGAGGCTGAGGGGAGACCTCATCACTCTCCACAGCTACCTGAAAGGATGTTATAGAGAGGTGGGTGCTGATCTCACAGGTGATTAGTGATAGAACAAGACAGAAGGGCTTCAAACTGCACCAGGGGAGGGTTAGGCTGGACACAAGGAACAATTTTTTCACAGCAAGAGTAGTCAAACACTGGAAAGGGCTGCCCAGGGAGGAGGTTGAGTCCTCATCCCTGGATGTGTTGAAAGATCATTTAGATGTGGTATTGGAGGATCTGGTTTAGGGTTGAACTTGGTAGAGCAAGGTTGATGGTTGGACTTTATGATCTCAAGAGTTTTTTCCAACCTGAGTGATTCTATCTTGTTTACCAGTTTCCCTTAGTGGGAAAAAGAGTGGTTTCATTTCCATGCCATACTTACTTCGTACTGCTGAAAAAAATCAGTGCTGTAATAAGGGATGATGTGCCAAGCACTGATCATGCTTCCTGCCAGGGATTTTTAAACAAATGTGTTAATCCATGCTAATCTGGTTCGGTGCTTTGAAAACCATTACATGTTTTTTACAGCCCACTTGCGATCCATGCTAGTGTTTGAAATGTCCTCTGCTGCAACACACGCTTTTACTTTACTGCACCTGCAGGCAAATTTAAAGCAAATAAAAAGACGTAATTATGTTTGATTAAGTCTGCTTTTGTGTCATCCAGTTCAGGGTCTATAATCTTTGTTTTTCCAGTTTCACTGAAGTATGTACGAGGGATAAATAGATCTTAGATGGTGCCATGTGCTCTACTCTGGAGATCTACTTAGCTCAGTTTAACAGAAATGATCGCAGGATTATAGGAAAACAGGAGAGACATGGACACCTCTGGTGGGTGATTCCCCGAGGCTTGAATTACCCCTCAGAGATGGCCATCAGTCTTCATTGATTATACGGCATATTTAGGAAGACTACAAGCTCAAACATTGCTTGTCAGCTTTGCGTCTGTGTTGGGAGGAGGTATCAAAGCAGTGGTGTTAGTAGGGGCAGCAGGGGTCACCTCTGGGAAGTGGCCAGGGGCTGGTCTGAGCCAGAAACAGACTTTTTCCAGTTGACCTACACCTGAACCCCTCGGCCATGAGGGTGGCATCTTGGGGAAAGGGTATTTAAGAGACGATAAAAATGCCTGATGGGCAGAAAAAGAGGGAAAAACAGAGTGAGAAACAAGCCAGAGAAATAGATTCTTCTGCAGCAAGTGGGGGATCCACACTTAAGGAGGATTTTCCTTGAAGCCCACGAAGATCTCACCAGAGCAGGAGAAATACAAGAGGAAGAAGTAGAAGAAGAGATAATTTTGCACAAACCATGCCTCCTCCATCCTCCACTTGCACTACTAAGTGAGGAACAGAAGAGTTTGGAAACTGGAGAAAAGCTGATCTTGGGAGAGGGGAGAAGAAATGTTGTTTTTCAATGTTTGTCTTTGTTTCTCTTACTCAAATCTATTTTAATTGTAAATAAATTAGATTAATTTTTTCTAGTTTGAGTCTGCTTTGCCTGCAGAGGTAACTGGTATGCAATCTCTGTCTTAATCATGACCTATGCGCTTTCTTATCTTATTTTCTCCCCTTTCCTTCTGAGGAAGCATGAGAGTGGTTAGGTGGGCGTCTGGCTGCTGGCCAAGGTTAACCCACCACAGTACTTAAATTTGGAAGGAATGATATCAAGATGGAAATGAGGAATAGGAGACACACAAGAATCCTATTTATGAAAAGTATTTGTATTATTGTCCTGGAAAGAACAAGACTAAGCCATGCACTGCATCTTCTTACCACTGCTTCTGATTCAACAACAACTAGGAAACACAAGAATCCTTTACTTCTCATAAGACATTTGCATTTTCCAGTACGCCTACTGAATATCTGATGTTCCACAGACCAGATCTGCAATACAGATTTGCCTGAAACCACAAAGCTAGAAGATAGATTTTGTCAGGTCCTTAGTGCTTGAGTTTTCTTGAAAAATGTGATTTAGAAATCAGCAGAACGAGCCAAAAATGAATCTATGGCACGGCTGGACGCATTCTATTTAGAATAAAGGCTGGCCTTGAAATTTTACAGTCTAAGTAACTAAGACAGAACCAGCAGGACGGCAAAGATCGCCAACGTCTCACTACAGACTTCAATCAAGAAAGCTGAAACACCAAAACAGTATCCTAGGCACTGCTGCTCTCCCAAGTTTTCACATTAGCTGTCTCTGCTTTCCCTTCAGCAATGATATATGTCCTTCTACCAATATTTATACAAGATGAAAGGCATGGTGCCTTTGGAACCGCAGTGTGCTAACAGATGCACAATTAATCTAGTCGTGTTTCCTCTCCCTAACTTTTCTTGATAACCTTGACGAAACACATTGTCTCTGATTGTCTCTCTCACTAAATATGTTCTGAATAACAAGTGACAGCACTGTGCTCTGCAGGATACACTCTACTGTATCAACACCCGACCATTGAAACAAACCATTTGAAGTGCTCCCGATAGGTATTTCCTACACATATTTAATGATAATTTAATATGCATCCACTTATAAGGACATTCATCATCACGATCATTACAGGCAAGGAAATCCCATACTGTGAGAACTGTACACTCGCTAACTGGAGAAAGTCCTTTCGAGGAAATTCTGAGAGAGATTGCTACAACTAAAAAATCAGTTGCTCATCACGAGGCACTAAGAGCCACAGCCAGTCTGTCCTTCAACACCTCCAGGGATGAGGACTCCACCACTGCCCTGATTGGTCCACTCCAGTGTCTGATCACCCTTTCCATGAGGCAGGGCTTCCTAACATCCAGTCTAACCCTCCTCTGGCACGTTCAGGCCCTGCCCTCTTGTCCTGTCACTAGTTGCCTGGGAGATAGTCATTTGGGAGAAGAGAACCAACACCAGTCTGACTACAACCTCCTCTCAGGTAGTTGTATAGAGCAGGAAGGTCTCCTCTCTGCCTCCTCATCTTTAGACTAAATAACCCCAGTTCCCTCAGCTGCTGTCCATAGAGTATATTCTCCAGCCCTCTCCCCAGCCTCTTTGCCCTTCTCTGGCCTCACTCTAGCCCCTCAATGTTCTTCTTGTCCTGTGGCACCCAAAACTGGACCGACCACTCAAGGCGGGGTCTCACGAGTGCAGAGGACAGGGGCACCATCACCTCCCTACTGCTGCTGGCCACACTGTTCCTGATGCAGGCCAGGGTGCACTGCTGTATTTCACTCATCCCTCACACAATATAGCAGAGCGATAGCATTAAAGAAAACAAAATAATTAACAAGCTTTTAAAACAGAATTTTGTTATTGAAACTGCTTTTATGTGACCTTCCTCCTGTAAAGTGAGTTGCCTTGATTGCCCATAAATCCCAGAGAGTTAGGGAACTCCACACACGTCTTTAGTGCAGGTATTTAGTGAAACTACAATGCTAACAGCTTTTAATGCTCACTACCTTATCTTTGTTGCACAGTTTAGCTTTTAAGATGTGTAATTATTTATCCATATTCTTAATGAGAGAAACTTCTACTCTGATTCTTCACAAATCAAAACCCCTTTTTTTCTGCCACCTGGTTATTCGCAGTTAGGATTGAAATGTGACTTAATGCCTTGAGCTAAAGTATGTGAAAGGAGGTGTTAAGGTCATCTACGCAGGATACCAACATTTATACAAAACAGGAACCGGTTCTACCCCTGTCACGCTAATGCTTCCAGCTCTATAGTTACACACACTGGTTATATCAAAACCTATTAAAATGCCAGGGATCACTTATTCAGACTGGGCTTTTATGGTTAATCAGGAAATTTAACATTGATTATACTGCATCTGCTTTTAAATAAAGTAAATGAAATTTGCCCACTTTAGAGTCATGATCAACCCCTTTGGGAAAGCGAGGGGAATTAGCACATTTAATTACAGAATCACAGAATGGTGAAAGGCTGGAAAAACCCTCTGAGATCATCCGGCACAGACCAGCACCTAACATCACCACAGCAGCCACACCAGGGCACTAAGGACCACAGCCAGGCTGTCCTTAAACACCTCCAGGGATGGGGACTCCACCAGTGCCCTGGGCAGTCCATTCTACTGTCTGGTCACCCTTTCCATGAGGAAAGGCTTCCTAACATTCAACCTAACCTTCCCTTGGAGCAGATTCATGTCCTGCCCTCATGTCCTGGCACTACTTGCCTGGGAGAAAACCCCAACTCCCACCTGACTACAACCTCCTTTTTGGCAGTTGTAGAGAGCGAGAAGGTCTCCCCTGAGTCTCCTCCAGGCTAAACACCCTGAGCTCCCTCAGCCTCTCCTCATCAGACTTTCCCTCCAGCCCTTTCCCTAGCCTTGTTGCTCCTCTGGACCTGCTCCAACCTCTCAATCTCTTTCTTGAAGCGAGGGGTCCTGCACTACCCCAGTACTTGAGTGGAGGCAGGATGTCCTTTCCAGCCATGATGATTCTGTTCAAGTGGAAGCATGTCCAAAAATACACTGAAAGGTCAAGTTTGATTAAGGAATGGGCACTCTCTTGAGAACCTTGTTTCAGGCTCCAAATTTTATCTCTCCTTCTCAAGTCCAACTCCCATGTGGATTTCTTGCAAAGCTGTACTGTAAAGCAATAACGCTTTACCTCTGGATGCCATCGCAGACCCTGCTTCTTCATAGATCCTTCTGTGTTACATCCTTGGTCACAGCTCCTGGTCCTATTGTTCAGGTTTTTTTTGTCCTACTCTGACTCAAGATGAGGAAAACTCTCTTTTCCATTTTATGAAGTTTCCTCTAGTCTGTATAGAATTTCTTAAACAAGAAGAAGGGATTGGAGTTCTTTGTTGGTGATTATATGTGGATTATTAATTATCTTTAATTAGTATGCAACATCAAGATTAAAATGCATTCAAAATCTTGACACTTCAACCTTATTAGCTTACAACAAGAGTACGGTAGTGTCTAACAATACTATTTATCAAAGGTAAACCGCTTATTAAGACCTTCTAATTATTAAGGTAGTATAATCAATCTTCAGTAAAATTCCATTAGAGAGATGTAAGCCCTTGAGAAAACTGTTCCTGGCTCTTATGAACTTGACCAATTCTGAAAAGTGTAAGGAATCTCTTTTCTGCCTCTGTGAGTCACCTGCATTCAAACTTGCTGCCAGGACAGTTCAGCAGGAAAGGCTTTTAAGTGGTCATTTGGGTGTCAATGGAGAGTCTGAATAATTTGTAAATGCTGACGTTCTTCTTATTAATTTTTTAATTACAATTTTATTCCACAAGCAGATAATTTAATCATAGGGAAGATAATTTAAAAATCCTTTAGAAGGCATAATCTTCCCCCCAAAGTGTTTACTGTCCAAATGGTTTAGAAATACTATTCTTCTTCTAATTTGTCTCTTACTTCATCAGCTGCATGTCATTCTCCTCATACTACTTATTCTGCCCCTTTTTTCAGTACACAGACAGACTTTGTCTGTCTTAGATCCATCCACATGTTCTGTGTAAGCCTTGATCCCACCTGCATTTTGAAACATTCACTTGTCTTACCCTGCATGTTCGTTTTGTCTGTACCTACACTGTAATGTTTTCCAGATGTGTGACTTAGCTGCTAACACTAGGATGGGATGCAGCCTGGCCATGTAGCACTGTCCTCTCCTTATTTTCAGTCCCATGTGCTCTGATCTGCCTCCAAGGCTGCTTGGGACCTCATTTGTAGGACACAGATACATTCACCTTCCTCAAAGCATGCACATAGTCTCGAACACAGCTCACCTCCTCTGTCCCCATGTGTCATCATATGAGGCACAAAGAAAGAAATGATTGTCCCTATCACCGAACAGGGATCTCGTCTTCGGGTGTTTTTCAAGCTCAAGGCAAGAGTGCTCTTTACAAACTTGCTCTGCTCTGCCTGGTTGACTCTCTCAGAGCCAGGCTGACTTTCTTGTACCCCACGACAACAGAGATACACAGAGGTAATAAGCCATCCTATTAGGCATCTTGGCTGCTATGTTATTGCTTGTCAGTGTCACAGAGAGACAGGGGAACCTCATTTGGTAGTCTTTTCTGTGTGAAAAGAGAGAAGCAGATTTCTTACTCTTAAAAAATTTTGTATGGGAGGAAGAGCAGAAAGAACCTTCCTGCCTAAAAAGGATGGAAATAAGCAGAATAAATTCCTAACAAAGCAGGGAGTCCCTTTATCCCAGGTGAACTGCAACCTTCAGAATCACATCTACTTCTTTAAAGATTTGTTTAGCATGGTGACAGGTTATTCAATCCTGAGCTAAAATGCCTGCTTTCAATTTTCATAGTTTTTCTCTCATGACCTAAACCAGATTGTATTTCTCTCACTTTCCACCAGCTTTCAGAGCGTGTCTTCATTTATACCTGCCAGAGCATTCATTTTGCCATCTCATCAACCTTATATCTTTCTAAATCTCACAAGAATTTTTACCCTTCACATACACCCTACAAATATCCTGACTTCATTTCACAGTCACAGAATCACAGAACATTAGGGATTGGAAGGGACCTCAAAAGATCATCTAGTCCAATCCCCCGGCTACATCTGGATTCACTAGATCAAGTCGCACAGGAACATATCCAAGTGGGTTTTAAATGTCTCCAGAGAAGGAGACTCCACAAGTCCCCTGGGCAGCCCCTTCCAGTGCTATGTCACCCTCACTGGGAAGAGTTCCTTCTCGTCTTGATGTGCAGCTTCCTATGTTCCAGCTCACACCCATTGCCCCTTGTTCTATTAGATGCCACTGAGCAGAGCCTGGCTCCATCCTCCTGACACCCACACCTCAGTCTCCTTTTTTCCAAGCTCAAGAGACCCAGCTCCCTCAGTCTTTCCTCATCAGGGAGATGTTCCACTCCCTTAACATATTCCTCATAATTTATCCTGCAAATGAAGTTTTGTTTACTCAGCCCAGACTAACCGTGCAGTAGCTTCTTGCAATTATTGGCACCAGCTTTTCTGCAGTTAAGAAAATATGGAGTTTTTCAATATCGTTGAGCTTCAGATGACACAAGCCATATAACTTACTGTTTGCATTTTGTTCAACAAATTAAGAAGGAAGATTATCTTTATTTGAATGGCTCTTTGAATAAAGGTTTTTATATAATGAACTTCCTGCTCAGAGGAGAAAGAGGAAATTGAAAAAACAGGGTTTTGAATTCTCCACTGCAAGAACTTGGGTCTTATTTTGCAGTTGACTAAAAAAGACACCAGGATTTTATGCAAGAACATGGTTTTCAAAAGTGAGACAAAGCAATCCTTTTCATTTGCTTCTATCACAGACATTTATTAATAAAATACAGGGTCAGCATTAGAAGAGGCTGCTAATAATGAGAGCTTTTTTAAGGTTCCTCAAATGGAATTCAAACTATTTCATTATGGATAACTGTTTAGCCCTAGACATCGGGAAAAAGTCAATGTTTTTTCCACAATACATGGAGAGGGTGTTCTGAAAAGAATAATAACGTTCTGGGGTATATAAGGAGATTTGTTTGTGCTTTTTCTTTTTGCTGAAAGCATAAAATCATTTCTACTGCAGAACAGTAGGTCTTATTTTTACTTAGTAGGTGCATATTTTTATTTCAGTTGTATTTTGCTTCATTAGAAACCTATTCTTGTAGAAGAATAGGTTTTATTTGAATGAGGTTGCCGTAAAACAAATAATCTAAATAAGACAAATATATGCTTCAGGCAGTTCCATTCTGTAATAATCATAAATGCTTTGAGCCAACCTATACCTCATCTATAACTTCCAGGGCATAGAAGTTAATTCATAGAATCATAGAATCATTAGGGATTGGAAGGGACCTCAAAAGATCTTCTAGTCCAATCCCCCTGCCACAGTGCAAGATCACCTAGAACAAGTAACACAGGAACACATCCAGGTGGGTCTTAAATGTCTCCAGTGAAGGAGATCCCACCTCCCTTAGACAGCAAGTTCCAGTGCTCTGTCACCCTCACTGGGAAGAAGTTCCTTCTCATATTTATGTGGAACCTCCTATGTTCCAGCTTATACACATTGACCCTTGTCCTATCAGTAGATGCCACTGAGCGGAGTGTAGCTCCATCCTCCTGACACCCACCCTTCTCATATTTATAGACATTCATGAGGTCATCCCTCAGTCTCCTCTTCTACAAGCTAAAGAGACCTAGCTCCCTTAGCCTCCCGTCACAAGGGAAGTGTTCCACTTCCTTCATCATCCTCGTTGCTCTACGTTGGACTCCCTCCAGCAGCTCCACATTCCTCTTGCACTGAGGGGCCCAGAACTGGACACAATACTCCAGATGTGGTCTCACCAGTACAGAGTAGAGGGGAAGAAGAACCTCTCTTGATATGCTAACCACCCCCACTTCTGATCCACCCCAGGATGCCGTTGGCCCTCTTGGCTACATGAGCACATTGCTGGCTCATGGTCATCCTGCTGTCCACCAGAACCCCCAGGTCCCTTTCTCCTACACTGCTCTCCAAC
>JAOXOE010027033.1:0-19642 GCA_028565055.1 Phoeniculus purpureus
TCCTTCTTGAACTGAGGGGCCCAGAACTGGACACAATACTCCAGATGTGGTCTCACCAGGGCAGAGTAGAGGGGGAGGAGAAGCAGTGCAGCTTCCAGTAATGGCAGCACAGGTTTTCTCATTCATGCTGCTATAAGCATGATTTAGATTCATTTCTTTTTCTAGAAACCAGTTTCATTAAGAGCTCAGAGCTGTGACACAGCCTCATCCAAAGGCACTCCCGTGCCTATTTTCCTCCTGTAAGCAACCAGCTGCTCAGCCCTTGCAAAGCTGCAAAGAAACACAGAGAGATGCACTTGGGATCAAGTCTGGCAGCCACAAACTGTCCAGCTCTTGAAACCTTTTAAAATCTGTGTGAAATAATCTGTTAGATGGAAAAATACCACTGATGGATTTTTTTTCCCCCCATGTTTTTTAAGTTACACAGATCTCAGAGGACTTGTGATCAGTGGTACAGAGCTGACGGTACAGAACTGGGAGTAGTGGCTGACACCCCCAGGTTGAGCCTCTGCTCAAAGAGACCTGGACAGGCTGGAAAGTCAGGCCAAGAAGAACCAAATGAAGCTCAGTGAGGGCAAATATTGGGCCCTGCCCCTAAGGAGAAACAACCACCTGCACCAGTACAGGATGGGAGTGACCTGCATGATTCTGCTCTGGCAGGGGGGTTGAACTGAGTGATCCCCAGAGATCACTTCCAACCCCACCAGTCTGTGACTCTGCAATCTGAAGAGCAGCAGGAGCAGAGGCGATATCCTCACACCAAAGTGGCAGTTTATTACCTAAAGAAATTGTGTTCAGCTCTGGCTCAAGCAGAACCTTGGTGGTTTCCACCCACAGTAATGACAGAATTTGAACCCACCTCGCAGACAACCCCTAGAACTCATGCCTACACTCCTGATCACTTATAGAAGCCAGTAAGAAAATGCATCTCCAGCTTTGGGATTGGATGAAATGGGCTGATGGACTTGCAGACAGGGACAGGGCTCACAGCACTTTCATTCAGTAGGGAGAAAATTACTACAGACGCTGGTTTTGTCAAAAGGAGAGTGGAATGTATTTATGAAATGAACCTTTTCCTCCTGAATATATTAAAGAGAGACTTACAGGAAAAGAAATAGAGCTCAGTTATTTCCTGCTTGCATCTTTGTCCTTTCAGAAAGAGAACAAAGGAATCTGACACTTCTTATCTGCAGCTCCTCTGCCACCCAGTTAAACTGGAGTACGGTGAAGAGCTGGCCATGGGCTACCAATGTGCAATTGCTGCCCAGAAGGCCAGCTGCATCTTGGGCTACTTAAAAATAAATGTGGCCAGCAGACAGAGAGAGGGGACCCTGCCCCTCTGTTCTGCCCTGCTGACACCTCACCTGAAGTCCTGTGGCCACTTCTAGAGCCCTGAACACCAGAAGGATGAGGAGCTGTTGGAGCAGGTCCAGAGGAGGCCACGAAAATGCTCAGAGGGCTGAAGCCCCTCTGCTCTGGGGACAAGCTGAGAGAGTTGAAGCTGTTCAGCCTGGAGAGAAGACTCCAGGGGGAACTTGTAGCACCCTTCTGGTCCTTGAAAGGGGCCTCTCACAAGGCTGGGGAAGACTGTTCCCAAGGGCATGGAGCAATAGGATGAGGAGTAATGGTTGCCTAAAGGTCCTGGTAACAGGCTGCCCAAAGAGGTGGTGGAGGCTCCATCCCTGGAGCCATTCAAGGTCAGGCTGAATGGGGCACTGGGCAACCTGGTCTGGTGAGTGATGGCCCTGCTTGGTGTAAGGGAGTTGGACTGGATGACCTTTGGAGGTCCCTTCCAGCCCAACACATTTGATGGTTCTGTGATTAATAAAAACATGGTCTCACAGAGGGATAAATCAGAAGCTCTGTGCTACAGTGCATGGGTCGCTGCTGCTGCTAAGCAAAGGCCAGGAAATGAGGACAGTTATCACAGCGTATCTTCACTTCTCTCAAGGTCCCAGTTCAGAGAAGCTAAAAACCAGTGAGTTATTTCTTCTGCTTCTCTCAAGCTTCACTTTCCAAAGCTAATTGCTTGTATAGTGAAATTTTTGTCCCACTCCTGAAGCAGTGAAAATGTCAGTGGTTCTAAGAAACAGGCAGCATGGCCAGACTCCTGAACTGCCTGGTAACCTGACAGGAGTAAGACATCCTCCTTAATCCCATCTGCAGATGTAACCTCCAGCAAGTCAGAGTAGTGATCCAAAACGATTTAATACTGCTTGAAGAGGCAGCTCACCCTGAAAACATCTCAGCTGGGCTGTGGCTCCTCTGACTCTGGAGGAGAGAACAGATACCTACTATGCAGAGCAGTGTGCCAGAACGAAGGGTTCCTGCATCGCCTCTGCACACAACCAGTGAAACCCTAAAGCACAGGACTGACACAGCAAAACCAACAAACCAACTTGTGCAAACAGCCAACAGCCACAACTCACCATCTCTCCTGTAGCACCAACCTAGCACTGCTTTCTGAAGGTCCTTCCCAAAATTCTGTCTTTTCCCCTTTTTTATAGCAGGGACAGAGGAGAAGTAGGGAGAGAAGGAAAGCTGGAGGGAGGGGAGATTACAGAGAAGTATTGTTCCATCAGCTCAGGTTTGGGAGTTCACTTCCACTTCTACTTTACACAAGTCAATCTTTATTTGCTGACCTTCCACAGCTACCACTAATGACCATCTCTACCCCTTCTAATTTATCCTGTTGGAAATAGAAATAAATCTATTTATAGCCACTAAAATAGAAGCCTGCTAACAGCTTACGAAATCACATCAATGTCTCCTGGTGTTTACTGACTGCATCTCCACCCTGGAGCATCAGGAATGTTTTCTGGAAGCATATCGAGCTGGTGCTTGGTCACCCAGCACTTGTGGCGTCCTCTAATCATCCTCTGCCTCCCATCCATGAACATGCCATTTACAGCCCATTACTCAGCAGCAAATGAATGACCCAGAGTTTCATAAAGTTGGATTCCACCCACAGGGTGATCCAGGCATCTTCAGGAGCGTCACCTTCCCTGTCTGTGCCATCACCAATGGGATGAACCTTCTTCTTACACAAAGGCTTCTTCGGCAGCATCTCTGCCACCTTTGTGATGCTGTGGGGAGATTTTTGTTCCACTGGCCAGCTGCCGACACAAAGCAGCTCATAAGTACTATATCCTTTCTTGTTCTGTGTCAAGCAGATGTTTCACCAGTGACACTGCCCAGATCTGCCACATTCTTGAGAGAGGGATCCTTCTCAGCTTGTCTTTGCACAGGCACACTCTGAGAGCTCTGCACAGACCCTGTTCTGCACCACCCACCACAGCTGCTAGCACAGGGAACCTTCATGGACACTTTTTTAATCTGGGCAGCCCTGCAGTACAAATCCTCGTTGAGAGGAGGGCTTGTGCCCCCAGTGCCAGTCCCACATCAGTATGCTGCCTCAGCCTTCCACACATTCAGGGAAGTGAAACATTGGGGTTGATTCATCCACTGCACAGACCAGGTTTCCACTGGTTATACAGAGAGATCTTAACACCTCTAGCTCCTGTGTGGTGTCCGCACTGCATGAGTGGGGTTCACCTCCTGCTAAGGTCTCTGTGGCTTCTTCCCTGGGGTCCCCCCTCTGAGAAAAGATGGGAAAAGGCAAAAGCCAGCTCTGCACAGAGGCATCTCAGCTCTGCTGCTTTGTCAGCTGGAGCTTCACAGGGTGAGATAACAGCAATAGGACTCCCCAGCCTGAAATCAGCCCCAGAGCCTTGTCCCAGCACCAGCAGAGCTCACACCCACCTCTATCAGCAGGGAGGTTAATACGCAACTAGTCAGCCACTGCAGGGCAACTGAGGATTAAGTGTACAGGAAATAAAACTGGTATTACTAAACTAAACATCACCTTCCTGCTGCTCAACTGTCCTGATTTTAAATCTTCCATCTTCCTCATTCAGTAGGGAAAGAAGACGGTGCTGACACCCACAGCCCACAGGGTGTTCCCAGCAGGGTAGAGCTCTGGTTCAGTTTCAGACACTGACAGCGCACAGAGCCCATAGTATGTTACCTCCACAAAGCAGGGACTTGGGGAACCTTGGAATTCTTTCTGATCATTCATTGCTGGCCTCTGCTACTTACTGATCACCCATCAAACATGGCCAGGGATGACAATTCAACCCCCTTCCAGGGCAGCCTGTTCCAAGGGCTGAGTGTCCTTTCCAGGAAGAAGGTTCTCCTCAGGGCCAACTAACCTTCCCCTAGGGCAGCTTGAGGCCATTTCCTCCTGTCCTGTTCCTTGTTCCTTGGGAGAAGAGATCAACCCCCACCTCTCTCCACTCTCCTTTTCAGGTAGATGCAGACAGTAAGAAGGTCTCTCCTCAACTTCTTTTTCTTCAGACTAACTATGGATCATGTACTATATATTTTACTTTATATCACTTACAAATCCTGACACCGATTTTGCTGAATTGGTGCACATTTTGTGATAAGTTTGCATTAAGATTAATTCCTACACATGAATAAAACCAGCATTTCATAGTCACAGTGAGTTGGATATTAAGGGAATGCAGTCACAGAGTGAGACAGTCCAGTACAATCATGGTGGAACTTTACACTCCTGTTCAAAGTGGGCAGGTTCAGTTTGCTTTGTCACCAAACTCCCTCCTCATTCACCTGCTTTAACCCTGTTTCCCAAAGGATCCTGGAGGTGAATATGTAACTGAGCAACACTGACATGAGCAGCAGGGTGAAACCCACAGCTGCCCTCAAAGGTTTGTAGAGAGGGTCCTTTCTTGTAATTAGCAGTAGCCTCTGCAGGTAAATAACAACCAACCCTACAACACCAGAGGATTCATAAGGCACTGACCAATGATTAACACACAATCTACCAACCATCACCCAGTGTACTGCACATCTCAACACTGCGGTGTGTAACTGGTGATTTACACTTCTCACACTCAACAGCACTGACTGCTTCAGACATCACAGAATCACCAAATGTGTTGGGTTGGAAGGGACCTCCAAAGGGCATCCAGTCCAACCACTCTATACCAAGCCAGGCCATCACTCCCCCGACCAGGTTGCCCAGAGCCTCAGCCAGCCTGAACTTGAATGGCTCCAGGGATGGGGTCTCTACCTCCTCTCTGGGCAGCCTGTTCCAGGGATCCCCCATCCTCAGATTCAACCACTTTACCCTCCTGTCCAGCCTCAATCTGCACTTTCCAGCTTCAAACCATGACCCTTTGTCCTGGTGTTCCCTGCTCTTGGGAACAGCCTTTCCAAGCCTTCTGAGAGGCACCCCTTTCAGGTACTGGAGGGTTGCTTAGAAGGTCCTCCCCAAGTCTTTTCCTTTTCAGCCTGAACAATCCCAACTCTCTCAGCCTGTCCTCAGAGCAGTGGGCTCCAGCCTCTGAGCATTTTTGTAATGTGTAACCGTAACACTAAGGTGAAGGAGATGGACACTGGATCTTTACACCACCTATAGCAGTTTGTAACAACATAAAGGGATCAGAAGCTGATACATTAAAAGCATCTAAACTAAACCGCACGCTGGCCAGGCAGGGGCACCCATTCCCAAATCACAGCTTGCTGGCTGACAATTCCCTCACGAGCACTACAGTTACTGAGTTGTTCTACAGAATCCCAGAATCATTGAGGCTAGAAAAGCCCTCTGAGCTCATCCAGCTCCCCTCCAATCCCTGATGATTCTATGATTCTATTTTATGATTCTATGTGTGAGGTGGAAGCTGAGGGCTATATGACCCCTCCACAGCTATTAAAATGACCCAGAGAAATAACCAAAAATTCCCAAGAGACCGAGCAATTCCTCATATTGGCAGCGCAAGGCCTGTCAAACCCTCTGAGCAGATGAAAGAGCCGTTACTGAATCAATGGTGTCAGCCCCATAACCTACATTAGCAGATTGTGACCCTTTCCAAGCCATTGCTCATGTATAATGGCACCTTTATTGCTGCTCCATCAACCCTGCAATCGGCTCACTGCCCCCTCATGTTCCTCTCATTCCCTCCTATTGTGCCCAATTGTGTTTTAAGAAAAGAGAAATCAGTAGACACAACTGTCTTACCCCCCAACCCCTCCAACCGCAAGCAGTGGCAAGTGAAGCCCACTCAGGCCGTGAGTTCCAGCCATGCTCAGCCCAAATCAGACCAGGGCTGTGCTGGTGTTACCATCGCTAAATCCCACCGGGAAGCTCTGAGTAGCTCTGGAGGAACAAGATAACCACAGGCATTGCCAGCCCAGAGCTCAGAAGAGCAGAGCCAGCAGCCGTCTGAACAATTTGCATTAACCAGTAACCAACTTGCCCCAGTCAGTACACTCAGATCTATTGCCCAAAGGGTGGTCTGAGAGCAAAGGGAGCCGCAGTGTGAGCTGCGAGTGGTTATTGACTGTGAACACAGAGCTGGCTGGGCACGTGAGCGGGATTTCTGGGAGCGCTCTGGGATCAAGGTGTTATCACAGCTGTTGACAGGGAAAGACATTCAAAGTAAAGAAAGTATAGTGCTGAAGGACACGGGCTGCCAGGCAGAACCCAGTCCGGCATTGCCTCTCTCACAACCAGCACTCACATCTGTTGCCATCATAAAGAGTAGGATGTTAGAAGAATAAGCATCCTGGATAGAGTCAAAAGAAATCAATACAATAAAAACTTCAGTAAACTACTTCCAGTGACCTCCAAAGCCTCCAACAGAAAGATGTAGACATTCCTCCACAGCAAAATAACTCTGTACCTTCAGTCAAAGGGGCAGAAGTTTGGAAATCAACCCCTCCGCCAGGTTGTCCAAGGCTTGTCCAGCTGCTCTGTCAATAATTCATTGACTTGGTTTTGCAGAATCACAGAATCACTGAGGCTGGAAAAGACCTCTGAGCTCATCCAGCCCAGCCCAGGACCTAACATCATCCCATCGGCCAGACCAGGGCACTAAGGGCCACAGCCAGTCTGTCCTTAAACATCTCCAGGGAAGGGGATTCAACCACCTCCTTCTTGGGCACTCTGCTAAACCCATAGCAGATAGACAAGGAGATACATGACGACCATCTAATACTGACTCTTCCCAAGGCAACAGCTGGTGCCACCTGGCAAAGAACTCTAACAGCTTTAAATAGGAAAAACACTTTCAGAGCTAATTCCTTCACCACTGATACCGCTCCTGACTGCGCCTTAGTGCAGAGCACTGGGCAAATGCCTTTGCTGCTCCTGATCCGATCTAGCTCTGGGCTCTGCTTGCCCAGAACGCGGATGTGTGAGGCAGAGGTCAAGAATGACCCAACAAGGAGCTGCTCTGCACCAGAACACTCCGCGGTGCTGCACTAGGGCACAGTTTCTCCAAAAGTGAAAATGTGTCCAGGATCTTGAGAAATCCCGTGTCCCCAGAGCACCTCAGGGAACATTTTCAGTGCCAGTGTCTCCCTTCTCTTAGCAGTCACCTGCTGCTGTGCTCAGTGCATCCCTGCTCTGCCCCAAGGACCATCTTACCCCAAGAGCTGCTCCTGCTGCCATCTCTGCTATCAGGGCTCTGGCAGCAGCCCAGTTTCTTACACTTACTGTGTGGGGTTTTGGAGGACACACAAGCAGGCAAATTACTATCAGCAAACAAACACCATGAATTCTGATTCTATTTAAGCCTCCAATATCAAACAGTTCAGGGATTCCCTAAATGGAAATACAACCAACACAAGACTTAAAGGTCATCCCAAAGGAAAACTGCAGACAGCAAGAAAAAAAAGGCCTGTTGGTTCCACACTCGTTGTTCCACACTGCCCTGACTCCATTTAGGGTAAAGAATAAAAACCAACAGGGAAAATGAAGTAGCTGGTTAAAGGGAGTTTAAGGAAGTTCTTAACAATTCTCTTGAATATCAGGAATAAGGATTTCAAAGAACTTCAGCTGTGGCCACCAAGCCAGCAGCACCAGAGCTCCTGACCCTCTGGTGGCTAGCTGGACCTTGTGAAGCCACCCAACAATACCCATTCCAATCCCTAAGGAGTCTATGATTCTATAACAAACTCCCCCTGGACAGCCTCTCTGCTCAGTGGAGCCCACCCTGACCATGTGGCACCTCTGGTTCTTTTCCACAGGACACTGACACGAGGGAGCTGCAAGCTGCAGCCTCAAAGCACTCTGGATAACACGAAACCAGAAGGTTTTCCTGATGGATTTGTCATTTTCCTGCCAGTTGGCACTCAGGACAGTCACTCACCAGCAAGGAGACTGGAGGGAAATGAGCTACAGCTACGGTGACAGAAAAGAGGGGAAAGAGGGGAACTGTGTCTCTATAAACACAGCTCAGTGTCTCTGTTATTCCTGCAGGCACTGACACACCGAATGTCACTGCCACAACAGACTGCGCTGAGCTTTAAACCGTTTCCTTGTGAAAACCACAACTTGGATGCCAAATCATTATCTCTTATATAATGTGGCCGCTTTCCAAAGTAACGAGAGCTTTGTGAAGAAACCAAACATGCCTTAAATTAGAGCTGCTTGAAGATTTTTAACTAAACTTCAGCTCTTCCAGCCACACTGATCTCTCAGCCGGGCACTCTGCCTTCACACCTTATTCAAAAAACAAGTAAAAGCATCTGCCAGCTGGTTCTTTGCACCAGGAGCTACAACCATCATCTACAGCCACACAATGTGCCTTAGGACACGAGGTAAGAGAGGGCTGTGCATTTTGGTATCTGTGAGTTCTCTTGACAGCCTGTGTTTACCATGGATCAAAAGCAAATCCCAATCTTTCCCAAATATCCTGCCCTGGAATTACTCAGAAAGTACCTTGGGGTCGACACCAATTCAGCACAAGACAAGTGACGAGCTCCAGCTCACACGAGCCAAAAGGAAACCAAAGTGCTATGGAAAATGGAATTACAGCCTGCCAGACCCACAGCTCAGCTGCTCGCAGGAAGACTGGCTGCATAAAATAAACGCTGCTATTTTCTTTACAAGGAAAACACTCTAACACAGTGGGGCTGTGCAGATCCCTTCTGCTGACTACAGTCTCCTTCCATATGCAGCAGCCATGGCACACTGCTGGTCACAGAATTAAGAGCAGGGGACAACAACATAACCACAACTGTCCCTGTGATGTGCCCCAGGCAGCAATGACATCCTGCAAACATTCAAGAGGCATTTCTAGTCCTAAAAATTGCTAAAACCATCAGGGCAATCAACTCTACCTCACGTATTGCTAAATCTAAAAAGCTCCAATCTGAATCCAGGAGACCATGAAGAAATCTCTCAGAAGAACCCGGTTACTTTTTTACCTTCAGAAAGATTATTACAAGAATATCTAAAGAATTCTGCCTGGCAGGCTGCTGCATCACTCCATCCCTCACTGAAGATCCTCAGTACTCCTGCCACAGCAGCTCACAGGGCTTCAGAGAAAAATTCAGCATGAGGCTGCAGCTGCCATCGTGTCAGTTCAGCTGTTTCAGCCTTACCCCCAAGTACATGCACGGCTGATGCTGAGGGAGGGTCTGAAGAAATCTCATTCCCTGCTTTCACACGGCTGCACAGATTATCTGCACAAAGGAGATCTCAGTGCTCTGGTACAAGTTTGAGCCAGGAGACAGCACGAGAAAGGGTTGTGGCAGATAAAGCGTGATTCAAACGCATTGGAGCAGCCCTCTGCCACACAGCAGCAGGGACCTTCTCGGTCTGCACCTGCCAACAGAAATTTACTGCCATTTAAGGTTGTTAAAAATGATTCCCCAGTTAATCATTGCTCCCCGTCAGCCTCTGTCCAAGGGACTGTTTTTGCTGCTGCAGTTACGCAAGCGCAGGGCTGTGATGACGCTCCAGCATCACCCTTGGCTGTGCCAGCCACGGGAGGACGCAGCACAAGGACTGGGAGCAGCTTCCAAGGGTGGAGCATGTCTCACAACCAACCTGAAGCCAGGGAAACTGGTCCTTCAGCGACCAGGCAGGATCCTGATAAACACATTCCCCTCTCCAAGGAGTTATTCCCATTTTGAAGAAGGAATTTAACTGGAGAAGAATGAAGCCAGGAAGGCTTCCTACAGGTCAACATGTCATGGAGCCCCGAGGGAGCACTAAAGCATCAATAACCATCTCCTTTAGGAAGTAAAATCTGTAAATATTAGAAAGTAGCTCAGTAAATGATGGAAACACAGAAGCAGCAGCCTAAGGTGGCTCATTTCATCCCAGAAATATATAGCTCACACCTTCATTGAGGGCCCAGGGTTTAGCTTTATTTGTTTTACCCCAAAGCACAGACAACTGCCTCCCCTTTAACCCTCTTCTTAATCCCAAAGGCCACTGCTCCTGGCTTCACACAAACTGTTCATGAGTGACAGATGGGCAAGAGGACGAAGATGCCAGGGAATGAAAAGAATGGTAAATTGTGTCCTGAGGGGACAAAACCCCCCTGAAACTGCAAATCTTTTTAACTTCTTTATTGCAGTTGTGTGTTCAACCACACCAGAACCTGAGAGCTGCCACACAAGACCAAAGTGCAGACACTGCTGTCGGTCATGAACAGGAAGATGTCACTTTGGGTAAGGACCTGGGGACTTTTACCTTCCCTCTGGTAGATGATGCCCCCCAGAAGCGGCCAGGGCACTGTCTCTGTACCTCCCCAGACCAGTTCTCTCTCTCCTGCACGGCAGTTTCCAGATTAAAAGTGTTTCCTCCAGTTCTCTCAGACCCTATTCCATCCCACCAGTTCTGAGATCCGCATAGCTCACCCACACAAAACCTTGCTGCAACAGCGAAACTCTCACAGCAGTGGAGATAACCCCAGGACTACCTAGGAAACTAAAAATGGACTGGTGTGGCTCTCACTAGTTAACCACCAATACTCCCACAGGCTGCTGCAAGCTGTTGCTTCTGAAAGATGCCCTTGGGCAATCTTCACTCCCAACTGCAAAACCAAGGAAGATGGGAGGACCGGTGAGCAGCAAAAACCTGAATGCAGATTCACTGTGGTCTCACCTGTTTGTCTCTTAGGTGGACAAATGGGGAAGAAAAAGCTTGCTCAGCGATAAAAGATGCCAGTTAAATTCAGTGACTACTGGACAAAACATGAAGTAGCCTAAATAATCCACAAAGCAATAACACAGGGCTGAGTTTGGCTATGGTGGATCTGGCAAACATGAGTCACCTGTGGAGGAAATCCCAGTTGGCTCTCCCAGCACAGCCCTGTGTGTAGGTAGAGGACAAGAAACAAAGTCCATCACCAAAACAAGCCACTCCCATGTTAACACCCAAGTTGGCCACATGTGCCAGGTGGACAGTTTTAAAGCAAATGTTGATTATGATCACAGGACGGTTGTATTTGGAGAAAGAGGAACGATCTCCTGCACTGTCTTCACAGGTATGATCTAATAAAGTTCTCGTGAGATCCCAAATCCCCTTGGTAAGCAAGTCAGATGCAGACAAGCAGATTTCATCTCCTTACGAGGCGATTTGTTATTATTTCAGTCTCCTTTCTGTGATGCAATTCAAGGCAAGAACATTCCAAGTGGTGTGAAGAGCAGCTGGGGACACTCTGCAAATGTGAAATCCCAAAGGCAAAGAGCAACAAATTCTGAGGTGGGATCCAGAAGCACCAGAACACCATCAAGAACCCGCAGAATTTCAGGAGGTAACCGCAAAGACTGGCAGGAGTGATGTTGCTGGGTCACCTCAAGGGAGCAGGAGTCCCAGGATCCCCAGTTCTCACTCTGGAAGTCTCTCAGGGATCCTTTTAGCAGCCCCATCAGTTCCCAGGCATTAGCA
Organism: Phoeniculus purpureus; assembly: GCA_028565055.1. Taxonomy (NCBI): domain Eukaryota; kingdom Metazoa; phylum Chordata; class Aves; order Bucerotiformes; family Phoeniculidae; genus Phoeniculus; species Phoeniculus purpureus. The sequence continues at coordinate 11,714 of JAOXOE010027033.1, forward strand.
CCAGCACCTGACAGTGCCAAAGGGTGGGGACATCCCCACTGAAAGGCCTCAGTTCTTGCATCACCTTCAAGTTCCTGTGAAAGTCAATCCTGACATCACCTGCCCCCTACAATCCTCCTGTTGCCAATACCTTCCCTGTGCTCACACACCATTCTGAGACTGAAAACCACTCTTCCACTGTGAGCAAATCCTTGCTGTGCAAACTGTGACAGGACATACAAGTTCAAATTGGACAAGGCAGGGGGTCAGTAGCAGTAACAGCAGGAGCAGGGGGACAAACACAAGGCTGAGAAATAACGAAGAGCAGAATGAATACAACCATCTTCACCCTTATTAAGGGAGGGATTGAGCCTTCATCGCAAAGAAGAGTTGCAAAATAATCACAGCACAGCCCCAGGGCTGAGATGGCAGAGAAAACAATCAGAGATTGGCTGAGTTTGTCCCATTTCCACACAGCCAGTGCCTGCACCAACAGACAGATGTGGTTGGACAGAGGGTGAGTTTCCATGTTCTTCCTCTCCCCACATTAAAAAGGGGACTATATGGCACACTGAGCACTGGAGGGGATAAAGAGACCAAAACCGAGGTCAAAAACACTAAGTGCTGCCTTCAATGACAGGAATCCCTAGTTTGCAGAACACCCACTGTGCTCTGTTCCTCAGAGAGTCTCAGGGGCTCCCCACTCTCCATGTGGACACCCAGTGACGTCCAGATGGGTGGGCACAGTGGTGCCATTTTACTTCAAGCTGTTACCCAGCAAACAACTTGAGATCAGGCTACTAGCACTTATCAGCTTCTGCATCAAATGTCTCATTAAGATAAACAGCAGCTGCTCATTTATCTTAAACTGGTTTTGGCTAAGACAAGCCAAAGCATCTACATATGAAAGGTTAGACGGTTGGGCTTTTATATCCCTGAAAGCTGTCTCAGATTGGTTATGGGACTTACCCTGCTCATCAAGACAGAGAGAATTTGGCACTTGAGGTGAAAAAATGCTTTGGCACTGTACAGAGGAAATTAAAGTGTTGTGTAAATATTTCCTACCTCAACCACCTCAAATCTAATGGCTAGTAGACCCAAATCACTATTAACACACTATTTCAGAGCCATACCTGAGTCATAAATACAGAGGAGCCTTCAAAAAGGCAGCAAAAGTGGGTTGTTTTAATCACAGAACATTAGGGATTGGAAGGGACCTCGGAAGATCATCCAGTCCAGTCCCCCCACCACAACAGGATCCCCTAGATCCAGTCACACAGGAACATGTCCAGGTGGGTTTTAAAGGTCTCCAGAGAAGGAGACTCCAGAACAGGGCAGCACATTCCAGTGCTCCATCACCCTCACTGGGAAGAATGTTCTTATTTATGTGGAACCTCCTAGCAACCCACAATAGCCATCCTGACTACTTAAATGTTTGAGCTCCCCAAAGTCCTCCAGCACAACATAAACAAGACCTCCTGACCCAGCTAATCTCTCTGCAAAAACCTATTAATCCCTTCCATCCTGCACTTTATTTGGGGTTAACAGTGCACAGTTACTAGTTCTGAAACTAGCACAGTTCTCTTAGTTTAGTGAGGGTCCTACAAACTGCCCTCAGAATTCACTTTGCTTAACCCCTGTTAGGTTTTTTGTAGATACCAGTATCAGATGGAGTTTGAGGTTTTAAAATATTAGGAGCCAGTTCAACAGTTTCCATGATTCAACTGCGTTTGTACAATGAAATGAGTGACACTGCTCTGCTCTGTCTGCACAGAGTCTACTCAGTAACTTCAGTAACTCCCAGTAAAGCAGCTGAACTGCCAGTTACAAACCAGCTATGGAAAAAAACTCCCGGGAAAAGACCAAGACTGACTGAAGAGTTTTCTCCCTAATTCAGCAACAGTAAATCTGGGCTTGTATCCCACATTAATTATGGCTTGTGATGACCACAGCTCCAGAACAACATCATCACCTTGAAGAGTCACAGAAGCAGCAGAGATGGGTCTCCTCTCAGCCAGCTGCTTCCATTGCTCCTTCACACAGCGAGAGGCAACTGCCACACCTTGGCTCCAGAAATCCAACAGATAAAAAATAATAAGGGACGTGGCACCTTTTAAAAGAGGAGTGTTGGGCAGGGAGAAGTTTAATGAACTATTAAAGGTCGTGTAGAGTCTGGCATCTGGGCAAGAACAACCCCAGGTACCAGTACAGGTTGGGGACTGACCTGTTGGAGAGCAGTGTAGGAGAAAGCGACCTGAGGGTCCTGGTGGACAGCAGGATGACCATGAACTAGCAATGTGCTCTTGTGGCTAACGCGGCCAGAGGCATCCTGGCATGGATCAGAACAGGGGTGGTTAGCAGTTCGAGAGAGGTTCTCCTCCCCCTGTACTCTGCCCTGGTGAGACTGCATCCAAAATATTATGTCCAGTTCAAGAAGGACATGGAACTGCTGGAAACAGTCCAGCACAGAGCAACGAAGGTGGTGAAGAGAGCAGAACATCTCCCTGCTGAGGAAAGGCTGAGCTAGCTGGGTTTCTTGAGGTTGGAAGAAAGGAGACTGAGGGGTGACCCCATTAATGTTTATAAATATGTGAAGAGTGGGTGCCAGTCAGGCTCTGCTCAGTGTAATGTAATGATAGGAGAACGGACAATGAGTGTGAGCTGGAACATGGGAGGTTCCACGTCTATATGAGAAGGAACTTCTTCCCAGTGAGGGTGACAGAGCACTGGAACAGGCTGCCCAGAGAGGTTGTTGAGTCTCCTCTGGAGACATTTAAAACCCACCTGGATATGTTCCTGAGCGACTTGGTCTAGGTGGTCCTGCTGTAGCTGCAGGGTTAGACTAGATGATCTTTCAAGGTCCCTTCCAATCCCTAATGTTCCATGATTTTCTCCTTTCTAACAGCCAAGTAAAGACAAAAGGAATTCAGCCACCATTTGTGTTTGTGTTTGGGGTGTTTTGTGGCCATGTACTTTTAAATAAGTGATTTGGGAGGGTGTATTCCAATGGGAGGATTTTGTTTCTGCTTGTTGGGAAGCTGAATTTTTATCTTGTGTTTGAGAGACCATTTCTGAGATTAAGCAGAAACAAAAGCGTATCGCAAAGATCAAGACTGAGAGGGAAAGGTTTAATCATGAAAGAGTAAAATAATGTTGAAAAAGAGTCTGCGTAAGCTGATCACAGAATCTTGCGAGTTTGTTTGCTTTATGGCTGCCATTAAAGCAAAACATCATCACATTTCTGGGAATCGTGCGTGATCAAGGATTATAACACTGAGACCATGTTTATGTTCGGTTTTCATTTAAATTTCTAGAAGCAAATACTTATCTGTTAGGAGATTACGGTTCCTGGTGCTTGCTACCAACCCAACACATGCCTGGCAATCTTTGCTCTTGCTGGATTTTCTACCATCTACTTCTGTGAAAGAGGCTCCCTTCCTTAATGTAAGAGCTTCAAAGTTGGTGGCTGGATGCAACTGGAATGAAGAAATGGCTTTAAACCCTTGTAGTTGACCCAATTCCTAGTACAGAGAAACATTCCTGATTTACAAAGTGTTGTATTTTAGAGGGGTCTCCTGCTCCCTTCAGAATTCTGTCTGAAAAAAATAGGTGACCGATATGCTCAGCTGGGTTTTCAGTGGAGAGCTTGTGTGCTGTCAAAGACTGCCTTGGCTCTATCTGGGTTTGGCTCGAGTGAAGAAGTGTTCTGCTGAGGGGAAACAGAAACTGAAATCCTCACCAGCTTCAGCGAGTGGTAATACAGGGCTGCTACGTGCCAACCCGAGCAGCATCCAGGCTGATTGCTCAGAGGGGGTTTGCCCAGTCGTGCTGCTTCTGGCTGACGGTTTGGGGAAGCCAGGATCTCTTGTGACACAGCGCTTTCCTACTCTTCCCTTGAAAGCTCGTCCTGTGTTACAGAGGCAGTGATGTAAATGTAGTAGAGGGAGCCTGCAGGAAAGTCAGTGAGGGGCATCTTGTGACAGCATGTAGTGATAGGACAAGGGAGATGGTTTCAAACTGGAAGAGGGCAGATTTAGATTAGATCTTAGGAAGAAATTCCTTCCTGTGAGAATGATGAGGCACCGGAACAGATTGCCCATAGAGGATCTGGATGTCGCTCACTGGAAGGGGAGTCCTTAGGAGAAGAACTTGGAGGTGTTGAGAAGCTCAGCATGAACAGGCAGTGTGTGTGAGTGCAGCCTAGAGGGCCAACTGTATCCTGGGCTGGATCAAAAGAAGTGTCACCAGCAGCAGGACAAGGGAGGTGATTCTCTCCCTCTACTCTGCTCTTGTGAGACTTCAGCTGGAGTCCTGCATCCAGTTCTGGAGTGACCAATGCAATAAAGACACTGAACTGTTGGAGTGAGTCCAGAGGAGGCCACAGGAATGATCAGAAGACTGGAGCACCTTGCCTGTGAAGACAGGCTGAGGGATTTGGGGCTGTTCAGCCTAGGGAAGTGAAGGCTCCAGGGGGACCTCACTGCAGTCTTCCAGTACCTGAAAGGGCTACAGGAAAGTGTCTTCTTAAGATGGACTTTAATGATAGGACAAAAGGGGATGGTTTCAAACTGAAAGACAACAGATTTAGATTAGATCTTAGGAAGAAATTCCTCCCTGTGAGGATGGTGAGGCACCAACAGTTTGCCCAGATGGCTACTCCATTCCTGCAAGTATTCAAGGCCAGGGGCTCTTGCCAGCCTGATCTGGTGAGAGGTGTCCCTGCCCACAGCAGGAGGTTGGCACTAGGTGATCTCTGAGGCCCCTTCCAACCTAAACCATTCTGAACTTCAGTGATTCTTTGTAGCGTGTGAGTTATGCAGTGCCATGGTTCCTTCTGTCACCTCTAAACCAGCTTGACAAGAAAAAGTCACTCTGTTTTTTCTCCAAGGTGTAATGCATTTTTACATTTTTAAATTCCTTCTCCTAGGAAGCTGCAGTAAAGGTTTGTGTAGTGAGCTCTTAATAGCCCAGGCTGAAATATTTGCTTTATGAAGGCACTTGAACAATTTCACTGTTCTGTCTTCTTTGCCCTGTGCTAATAAGAGAGGAATTGGATTTCACAGAATGACAGAACATTAGGGATTGAAAGGGACCTTGAAAGATCATCTAGTCCAATCACCCTGCCACAGCAGGATCCCTTAGATCCAGTCGAACAAGATCATATCCAGGTGGGATTTGTTGTTCTGTGTTTCCTGACCCAAATGTTTCTGAACTTTTTCAGCACTTTATTAAGCACTTGGCCCACATGGATTCCAGTGGTAGCAGTGATAGCTGTGTGCTCTCAGAACTTTGAATAAAAAGGCTTTTTTTTTCTTAAATCCAAATATTTTTGTGGGAGTCTCAGTGCCTGATACCTCAGGGCATTGTCATGAATTGTCATGTTAAACCTTGGAATGGAAGCTTAGGAGTATGAATGACCCTACCTGGATGTAGGGTAATGATCTTAGTGAAAATATGGGATAGCTATAGATGGACTTCATGACAGCACTGCAAGTTACACTATAGCAACTCCGAATATAAAGCAGCACTTGATTTCTTTCACCCTTTTCTCCTCTGTTTCCTTCCCAGCGAGCTAACTCTTTGCCTTTTGCCTACCCTGTATCCCTGGTTTGAGGAGCAGTATGAAGCTTGCTTTGTTTTCCTCGAAACTTCTTCCTTGGGCTGCCGCATCCCTTTGTCCTACATTTATTGTCAGCTTGTTTGATTAGATTAAGGAAGGATTAAAGGAGCCAGCACCCTTAACAAAAGGCAACCCATCATTTATAGATGTGTAGACATAGTGTAATTACTTCTTAATTCCTTGTGTTAAATAAAAAAGGGGATTCTTCAAGAGATAAACCCCGACAGGCTTTTTGAAAATCAAATGAAGGCAATTTGCTGACTCAAAGTCGTGTATGCCAAAGATGAGTATCCCCCTCAAAGCTCAGGTTTTACTTGAAATGTAGAACTGCAGCTACTTTGATCTCTTTGCCATCCAGATAATACACCTCCTCAGTCCATGCTAATTTCTAACCATTTCACAGAATCACAGAACATTAGGGATTGGAAGGGACCTTCAAAGATTATCTAGTCCAGTCCCCCTGCCAGAACAGGATCACCTAGATCCGTTTGCACAGGAACGTATCCAGGAGGGTTTTAAACCTCTCCAGAGTAGGAGACTCCACAACCCCCCTGGGCAGCCCATTCCAGGGCTCTGTCACCTTCACTGGGAAGAAGTTCCTTCTCATGTTTATGTGGAACCTCCTGTGTTCCAGCTGACACCCATTGCCCCTTGTCCTATCATTCGATGACACTGAGAAGAGCCTGGCTCATTTCTGAGTTCCAAGAAGGAACGGAGGTTTTGTCTCCTCTTACACAACTTATGATTCACCAAGAATTTGTATCTTAGCTCTATTTACATTGGCACAGGTAAAGGACATAGTAATGATGAATCCTCTCCTTTTATTTTTATTTTCAAAACAAATATTTAAATATTAAAAATATTTATTTTTAATATTTATTAATATTTATTTTTAAAATAAATATTTAAATATTTTTTAAAAAATGTTTAAAAGCCCTAGCACCCATTTTGCTTCTACCTCTACCATTAGCAGAGCTGCACTAGTGGTAAATTCTTGTAAAAACCATCATAAAAGCTTAGCAAAAAAAAAAAGGAGGTAACTTCCTGCCTCTAGGCTTCCTTGGCGGCCTTGCATTTGGTTTCGTGTTTTGGTTTCACAAATTAAAGCACAAAAATTCTTCAAGAAAACCAAAGAGTAAATGGGATTCTGTGAGCCACGGAGGTAACACACTGCGTGTTTCTGGGGGCCGTCAGGTCTGTCCGTGGTTGGAAGGAGCCATTTCTGGGCACATCCTGTCAGCTTCAGTTTCATGATAATATTATCGTTTTGCTGTTTGAAACTTAGCAACTCAATTACTAGATTTTTTGGTCGGTGGTTTTCCTGCCTCTGATGTGGAAGAAAGTGGCTGGAGAGCACTTCTCTGGGCAGCCCCAGCCCCTCAGACTTCTGTAACGCATTAGCAGCAGAACATTTTGCCTACTTTACATGTCTGTGGTTTACCTTGTCTTATTTTTCTCCTTTCTCTGGCTTTGTTGTCTGTGTTCCAGGTTGTGATTGGGACTGTTTATTTTTGTTACACCTCACAGATCTGTAGCTGGCTGATTCTGGGCTGGCTACCTGCAAGAAGCTGTCTGTGATGGTTAGAGCAATGAGCAGGGCTTTGCTTACACGGTGCTGCCAGGCTGGTGTCAAAACACTGGTATCAGAAATGACGCCAGATCTGTGGCAGGGGTTTCTGTTGTCTGGGTTTGTTTGTTTGTTTGTTTTTTAAACCAGAGACCCTGAACATGATCTGCTCTTGCTATGATCACTCACATTTTACCATGGAATAGATATGTACAGCTTTTCTGTTGTCCACAGGGCCTTGAGAGGAGTTGCTGAAAGGTTTGGATCACAGCCTTGGCTGTAATGATGAGCTTCACAGAACATTAGGGATTGGAAGGGACCTTGAAAGACTATCTAGTCCAATCCCCCTGCCACAGCAGGATCCTCTAGACCAAGTTCCTGGCTGCCTACCACAACTGCAGAGGAACATATTGCTATTAGCATAAGCCTTGAAGAGCAGCTTTCCTTTGGAACTTGGCTTTTGACTGTACTCGTTGGTGTGTGTTTTTAAAGCAGTGAAGAATATGAGGTAGAGGGTCACAGAATCACTGAGCATTGGGGATTGGAAGGGACCTTGAAAGATGATCTAGTCAAATCCTCCCATCACAGCAGCATCACTTGACCAAGTCACACAGGAACATATCCAGGAGGGTTTTAAATGTCTCCAGAGAAGGAGACTTCACAACCCGCTGGGCAGCCCCTTCCACTGCTCTGTCACCCTCACTGGGAAGAAGTTCCTTCTCATATTTATATGGAACCTCCTCTGTTCCAGCTCACACCCATT
>JAOXOE010027034.1:0-19639 GCA_028565055.1 Phoeniculus purpureus
GGTGACCCCATGAATGTTGATAAATACGGAAAGGGTGGGTGTCAGGAGGATGGAGCCAGGCTCTGCTCAGTGGCATCCAACGACAGGACAAGGGGCAGTGGGTGTGAGCTGGAACAGAGGAGGTTTCCCATCAATCTTAGGAGGAACTTGTTCCCAGTGAGGGTGCCAGAGGCCAGGAGGGGGCTGCCCCAGGGGGTTGTGGGGTCTCCTTCTCTGGAGATGCTTAAAACCTGCCTGGCCGTGTTCCTGTGTGACTGGATCTAGGGGATCCTGCTGTGTTGGGGGGGTTGGACTGAATGATCGTTTGAGGTCCCTTCCAACCCCTAATGTTCTGTGATTCAGTGAAGGGAAGGGTTCTGCTTGGGATCTGAGCGACTCACTCCTGACTCTCAGTGTTTGCCGTGTCTTGCCTCAAGAAAAAAAGCGCCGCAGCTGGCGGTGAGGGATTGTCAGTGTGCGTTGTCAAAACAACTTTATTTTATCAAGTCAAGAGAATGTTGAGAGAAGCCTATACCCACTTTAATTGCTTTGACATTCAATTAGCAAGACATTCTACTCCTCTCCAATAGGCTGAGCTTTTGTGTGGCTCATAGGGAAGCGTGGCTGGCAACGCACCAGGGGATGTCATCGGGACTGTGTTCCCTGCACACCTCACCTTACCCATCTCGCTGCTGACAACCTCTACATGTGCCCTACTCGCCAGAACTAGAAACTCCCCAAGAAGCCTACTCCAGGGCTTTATTCTCCCACGTTGTTCCACTGTAATGTGTTTTTTCCGGCCATGAGACCTCGGTCTCCCTCATGGCCATTTAAATCCCTCTTTGGTTTTATTTATTTTGCCCAATCCACGTGAAAAACTCTTTTCCTCTTCTACCTTAGCTCCAGCTGTTGACACACTTGAACATTGTGATCGTGTCCTCTACTAAATGCTCTTCTTTAGGATAAACAGCCCCAATTCTTTTAATCTTTCCTCAGATGTCAGGTTTTGCAGAGCTCTGATTAATTTCGTTGCTCTCCTTGAGGTGCGTGATGCTTGGTGAATAATGGCTCTTGTCCCCCAGGATAGGTCATTTATACCCGTGGCCCAATATTTATTCATTTAATCATTTTACAATATGTCGATGGACGCAGCAGCCGAGCGCTTGCAGAGCTCCTGTGAACTGTGGGGGACCAAACCTGTAAGAAAAGCAAATAGGTGGTCACAACTGAACCCCATAAAGAGATTTGTCCTGCTCTAGACTTGCTGGAGTCTGCCTTCAGCAAATTGTTCACGTGAGCCTTGGTCTTGATGAGTTGGGCTTGGTGCATAGGGCAAACACATCTTGAGTTACTGTGGTCCTGGTGGTGTGGAAATAATGAGTGTACCCCAAAACCCCGGGTCATGGAGGGGAAGGAAAGGCAGAAAGTCAGTGCACTGCCCTTGTTTGGGTATTGAGGCAATGAAATCTTGAGCTGCACAGCTTTCCCCTTAAAAAAAATTGTTAACCATAGGGGTAACTGTGTTTTCCTGGTGTCAAGGGTTGGGGGTTAACTCATCCCTTTTTAAGTGGGGCCTTTGCGCTTTCTATTGAGAAGTGGAGCAGAAATGAGAGCGACAAAGATGATTGAGTGGAGCATCTCCCTGCTGAGGAAAGGCTGAGGGAGCTGGGTCTCTTGAGCTTGGAAAAAAGGAGCCCGAGGGGTGACCCCATGAATGTTGATCAATATGGAAAGGGTGGTGTCAGGAGGATGGAGCCAGGCTCTGCTCAGTGGCATCCAATGACAGGACAAGGGGTGCCAAGTGTGAGCTTGAACAGAGGAGGTTTAACATCAATCTGAGGAGGACCTTCTTCCCAGTGAGGGTGCCAGAGCCCTGGAAGGGGCTGCCCAGGGTGGAGTGTGGAGTCTCCTTCTCTGGAGATGCTTAAAACCCGCCTGGCCGGGTTCCTGTGCAACTGGATCTAGGGGATCCTGCTGTGGCAGGGGGATTGGATTGATCCAGCTGAATAATCACAGATGGAGCTTTTCTATTGAGCAGGAACCTGCCCATTCCCGCTTTTATTCAACAGCTCTTACCTTATCTTTCCTTCAGAGGGGCTTTTAGAGCAAGCAGCTCTTTTTCTTCATGTTCTATCTCTTTTCAACTTCTTCACATCTGAGTTATATCTCTAGTTATTATCAAATTCAAAAATCCTTTTGATTTTATTATTGATTTATTTGCCTCCATCGCGCAGAACTTTCTCTATTGGTTGTGTAGTTACAGAGCAAAATGAAGCTGGAAGCTCTAAATTTCCTGGGGAGTTTGTCTCGTTAGTTGTAGACAGGGTGGGCTGTGTCCATACCCCTCTCTCACGCGCAAAACAAGCGCTGGAAACTGCTGACTCGACATTCTTGGTCGAGCTAGCAGTAAATTTGAGACATGTTTAACAACAGTTTGGGTGTAGAGTGCAAGATGTTTGGGAGAGATTGGGTGGGATGGTTTACTCGAGCTTGCTGGGGAGGTCCCTTACTTCTTCTCTGCGCTGTCTTCATGACCCTTCTACTGTATCAGCAACATGCACCACTGCCATGAGTGCTGGTGTCAGTGTTTGTACTGGTGTGTTCTCTGCTGGAGCCACTGATGCTTCAGAGACAGGGAACAGAGCCAGCCCAGGTCCCTGATGGTTGTCAGGAGGTGCTGGTGTGGACATGTGAGGAGTGTGGGTCTCAAGTGGTGCCAGGTGAGGGTTAGGTTGGACATCAGGAAAAATCTCTCCCGTGACAGAGTGGACAGGGGTTGGAACAGGCTGCTGAGGGAGGGAAGGAGTCGCTGTCCCTGGAGGGGTTCTACAGACGAGTAGCTGTGGCCCTGGGGAACAGAGTTTAGTGGGCGGAGTGGGGTTGGGGTGGTGGTTGGACTGGATGATCTTAGACATCTCTTTGAACCTTAATGATTCTGGGATCCTTCCAAGTGCAGGGGCAAGGTTTTCACACAACAGGCACCTGTAGGATCTGTTTTACACTAGATCCCAAGTTAATAGTGTACAGTAGCCTAGTCGTCATCATCTTGTGGGTGATGGCCACCGATCACTGCCTGTGTTCATGCACCTCATCCCGCCTAGATGGGGTCTGCTCTGCATCAAATGTTGAAAAGAAAACCCATGTTCCCTGTTCCCTGTCTGCTCTGAGTAACTGGAGAATAGTCACTGAGCGTCAGCCCTGTGGCAATTGACTTAGCTCTTAGTTTCTAGGTGGAGAACTATCCAACAAAGTTACATGTCATGAAGCTTTGATCACCAGGTTCACTCTAATGCTGTTTAGAACAGGGGGAATTTTGGAGGGTCTGGGAGGAAGATCGCCACTGCTTGAGAAACATAGGAGACTTCACCAGGATGGGTCTTCAGGTCCTTCAGGAAAGACGTTTCAGGTCAGGATGGGTCTCCTTGGTGGGATTGGGCTTTGCTGAGGAGGTGATGATCACAAACCTATCCCACCAGCAGCTGTGATCTCTGACTACCTGAGGAGTAACTCCTGTGCTCCCATTACAGAATCCCAGAATGATTGAGGCTGGCAAAGCCCTCTGAGCTCACCCAGCCCAGACCAGGGCACTAAGGGCCACAGCCAGGATGACCTTCAACACCTCCAGGGATGGGGACTCCACCACTACCCTCAGCAGTCCATTTCAGGCTCTGATCACCCTTTCCCTGAGGAAGGGCTTCCTAACATCCAGCCTAACCCCCTCCTGACAGCTTCAGGCCTTGCCCTCTTGTCCTAGTGCTGGTTGCCTGGGAGAAGAGCCTGACCCCCACCTGACTACAACCTGCCTTCAGGGAGCTGGAGAGAGGGAGAAGGTCCCCCCTGAGTCTTGTCTTCTCCAGGCTAAACACCCCCAGCTCCCTCAGCCTCTCCCCATCAGCCTTTCCCTCCAGTCCCTTCCCCAGCCTTGTTGCAACTCTGGACCTGCTCCAGCCCCTCCATCTCTTTCTTGAAGTGAGGAGCCCAGCACTGCCCCCCGAGTTCAAAACATGGCAGTAGAAACAGAAGGCCTTTCAATCTTCATTTACTATCTTCTGCTGGGATGTTAATTGTAAGTGGGAAGAGGGCAGAAAGGATTCAAACTCCCTAAGCTCATGTCATCCCAGACTTGGTGCCAGCTGATCTCCAGCTTGTCTCAAAAGACTTCCACACCCAAAGAAACAAACCCAAGACAATAAAGAACCGTAACTAAAGGAAGGACAGGAGTGATGAGCACCCAGCAGCTTGCCCAAGGTTTCCTTTTTAGAGCACAAGCTAAAGGAGTAGGAAGGGGCTGCCCAAGTGGGTTGTGGAGTCTCCTTCTCTGGAGACATTTAAATCCCTCCTGGCCAAGTTCTGTGCGACCGGATCTGGGGGATCCTGCTGTGGCAGGGGATTGGACTGGATGATCTTTCGAGGTCCCTTCTAATCCCTGGTGTTCTGGGATGAAGTTGCTGTGGTAGCACCCACCCCTAGCTGCCAATCGACAGGAGGAAGGGTGAGGAAGTTTGGAGTGGCAGCAGTAACCTTCCCACACACCAAACCCACCAGGCTGGCCCAACTGGACTTTCTCCTGCTGGGTGACACCGAGCTCTGCAGCCTCCACTGCTCCCAGTGGGTCTGGGCAGGATCATGCTCCCTGCAAACACGGAAGCAGAAGCAGCCTTTGTCTGTGTTGGAAAGGTTGGGGTTGCACAACAGCTTAACCAGCACTGAACAACAAGGTTAGAAGGTAGGGTCAGCTTACAGCACAAGGCTGTGTTGGTCTCACTGGCTTGAAAAACTAGTGCAGCTCCAAATCCTGATTTGTCTGAGCAATCTTCCAAAGGAGAGTATCCATGAGCAGGGAACATTCTGTGGATGAGTTGCAAAGCTGCTGAGATGTGGTGTTGGGGGATGTGGTTTAGGGGTGACCTTGAAGAGAAGGGTTGATGGCTGGACTCAATGATCCCAGGGGTCTCTTCCAACCTGAATGATCCTACCATTCTGTGTGATGGTTAGTGCTGGTTTCCAGTGACATGAAAGCACAAACTCCCTTTGCTCAGCATCGCTTAGCCAGTGGCCTTCAGAGATCTGTTACAGACACACAGAACTGAAGCCCTGCAGGTGCAGTTCCAGCTCTTTGCACGCTGTGCGATCCAGCGTGTCGTGACTTGTTTACCAGACATTGCTGGCTGTGAAGGACTCCAGCTCACGTGGGCTGGAACAATCACATTCAGGAGCATTCATCACTGAACAGCAGACTCTGGAAGAGGATGAATATTCTTCATCAAGTTATGAAACACCTAGTTCATTCAGAGTGTGTTTGAAGCCTGATTACAGCTTGTTTTGAGATGCAAAGTGGTTGGACCAGTTAAAACCAATTGCTGGAACAAGCCAACACTTGCTAATAAATGAAGTTTAATAGCTCAGTAAGAAGTTATGATCTGCCTCAGCCCACGATGAAAGATACGAAGGGAGCTTATCCATTGTGCAGTCCAGATGCCAGGTCTTTCAGTCAGAAGTAAACAGCAACGACACAGACTGTATTGGGGACATTTGAGTTGTGTTTTGTTTTGTCGCACACGTACACACAGATTGGACAGGACCTCCAGGGGTCATCGAGTCATAGAACCATTAGGGATTGGAAGGGACCTTGGAAGATCATCTAGTCCAATCCCCCAGCCAGAGCAGGACCACCTAGACCAAGTCCAACCCCCCTGCTCGAGCAGGGCCATAGAACCTAAGACAGTTCACACAGGAACCCATCCAGACAGGTCTTAAGTCTCCAGAGAAGGCGATTCCACAACCTCCCTCAAAAGGAGCTGGCTGGAAAGGACCTCCCGGAGCATCAAGTCCAGCCCTCAGCCCAACAGATCCCTAACCCCTAGACCTTGGCCTCAAGTGCTCTGGCTACTACATTTTTAAACCCTTCCAGGGATGGGGACTCCACCACCTCCCTGGGCAGCCTGGTCCAGTGCCCAACCACTCTCTCAGCAAAGAGCTTCTTCCTAAGATCCAATCTAAACCTCCCCTGGCACAACTTGAGGCCATTTCCCCTCATCCTATCAATAGGAATTTGGGAGAAGAGACCAGCATCAGCCTCTCTACAACCTCCTTGGAGGTAGCTGTAGACAGTCAGTGAATTCCATCCTGGGTAACAGTGCGTAACAAAGCCTTGTCTTAAGACATACGGCTCTTTTTTCATAAAACAAGAGGAAATAGCAGACAACATTCTCTGAGGTCAATGTATTTGACCCAGCTAAAAGCTTTGGCTGTTTTTACAGGATTAAGCATCTTTTTTTTTGTTTCCCTGACCTGCTCCCAGGCACCAGAACTGCCCCAGGGTTAGAGGTGCCAGAACAGATCACTAGTAATACAGCTGTAATTTAGATGGAGATCACAGAATCCCAGAACATTAGGGACTGGAAGGGACCTCAAAAGATCACCCAGTCCTATCCCCCTGCCACAGCAGGACCCCTAGATCCAGTCATTAGGGATTGGAAGGGACCTCAAAAAATCACCCAGTCCAGTCCCCCTGCCACCGCAGGATCCCCTAGATAAAGATGCACAGGAACATGGCCAGGTGAGTGTTAAACATCTCCAACCCCCCTGGGCAACCCCTGCCAAGGTGGGTGTCAAGAGGATGGAGCCAGGTTCTGCTCAAGGGCACCCAATGATGGGACAAAGCGCACTGGGTGTGAGCTGGAGCAGAGGAGGCTGCACATCAATGTGAGAAGAAACGTCTTCCTGATGAGAGTGACAGAGCCCTGGCAGGAGCTGCCCATGGGGGTTGTGGAGTCTCCTCTGGAGACATTTCAAACCCACTCGGATACGTTCCTGTACGACCGGATCTAGGGGATCCTGCTGTGGCAGGGGGATGGGACGGGATGATCTTTGGAGGTCCCTTCCAATCCCTGATGCTCTGTGGTTCTATGAGTCTGATCATCTGGAAGAAGGGACTTAATGGTGCAAACATCTCCTATCAGACATGTAAGTAAAACAAAGAGCCTCTTTGAGTCCTTCTGCTGCGAACGTGGCTACACAGAGGGAGTTTTATTATGATCAGTGTTATCAGCTCGGCTCCACAGTGGGACAGATCCTGCAGTAATCACTTCCTTCCTTGTTTTTTATTTCAGAAGAGAGAGGCTGAGGCTGTTTAAAATGCCGATACGATGCACAGGACCCGCCTGCATTCCTGTTTGTCTAGAAAGCCATGTTTCTCACATTAAAATTTATGAAACAGAATCCCAGATACTCACGGCGGCCGAGTGGATTTGGTGGGGCACCGGCATGGAATGCACAGAGCTCTGCCGTGCCCGCCTCCAAAGACCAGCCTTCCTTTCATTTGGCTCCTTGCAGAAGTTATCATTGATAAATCCACTTAGCAAAGGACTGCCCCTTGGGGCCCTGAAGGATGTTCTGGTTATTTAAAAGCTTATTTAAAAATAGAGCTATTTATTTCTGGGGTGGCATTAATTGCTGCTCTGTTTCTTCGTCTTAGTAAAACTCTTTCCCTCCTCTGGACGGAAGATATGAAATTGATAGGGAACAGCTGCTCTTCAGTCTGCTGGAGTTTTATAACGTGTTATCAAACCCTTTGAACACAGCTGGCAAGCAGACGCTGCACAGAGCAGCATGTTGTTGTGTTGGAAAGGTAGAATGACCAGACGGGGGGGACCTTCTGTTAAAGCAGCAGGATTGGACTGGATGCTCTTTTGAGGTCCCTTCCAGTCCCTAATGACTGGATCTAGGGGATCCTGCTGTGGCAGGGGGATGGCACTAGGTGATCTTTCGAGGTCCCTTCCAGCCCCTAGTGTTCTCTGATTCTGTAATATCTATAATCAGATGAGGAGGGCTGTCAGTGCCATGTTTGTGATCACCATTACTGAAGGATGTGTAAGAACTGCTCCAGTCCCTCACAGGTGTTACCTACATTTAGTAGCAAAGGTAACAGGGTAACAGAATAAACTACTTATGGCAGCCTGTGATGCCCGTGAGGGCAGTAATATTGCGGGACTGGACTAGATGATCTTTCGAGGTCCCTTCCAATCCCTATTGATTCTATGATTCTGCCAGTCTGTGTCTCAGAACAAGCAGTTAGGGCCAGCAGCCCAGTATGTTTTTCACTTTTGCCTTAAAATGGAATTCAGAGCCAACAATTCAATCGTGTTTGCCTATGGAAAAGGCTCAGATACAGTCCCTGGTTCTGCACAGCTCAAATGTGTGTCCTGCCCCGTGAATTCCTCTGCAACCATGCCGCAGGTACTGCGCAAAGCACTTCTTCCTTGTTTGCTGAGTAACTTAATCTGTTGCTTTCTTTTAGCGGATCTGAGTTTCTGCACCTCTTTCGCCATCGGGTAAAGACAAGTCCTTCTGTTTGCCACCTAAACCCTTCCAGCTAGCAGCACAGTAATCCCAACTGTAATTCCATGGCCAGAGCCACAGAAGGGGCTGCCTAGTGGGGTTGGAGATGGTTTTAAACATCTCTGGAGATGTTTCAGACCCACCTGGCCATGTTCCTGTGCGACTTGATCGAGGTGATCCTGCTCTGGCAGGGGGACTGGACTGGATGATCTTTCGAGGTCCCTTCCAGTCCCTAATGCTCTGTGATTCTGAGCAACCAAGTCAGGCAAGACAAGCAGTTTGGCACCACCTAGCTCAGGCTGCTCTGCTCAGCCTATCAAAGAGAGGGCGTCTCGTCAGATTAATGAGCCGCTTCAGGCGTGTGCGTGTGTGTGTGTGTGCCCATGTGTTTGTACCTTTACCTCTGAGACATTTACTAAGCAAATAACAGTTCTTTAGTCCTGACCAATACACAGCTCTGTCATCAGCAGGCCGGAGAGCACAGGGCAGGGGCATGGGTTCGTGACTGATGAAGCCTTTGTAGGACCTTGCCTTAACTGATGGCTCTGCCAGAGAGAGGAGATGGTACAGGGAGAGGCTGGGCATGTTTTCACTGCTACCTGTGTTTTGATTGCTCTGAGGTTGCTGTATGTCCGGCAGATCAAGGGAGGTTCTCCTTCCTCTCTACTCTGCTCTAGTGAGGCCACATCTGGAATACCGTCTCTAATTCTGGGCTCCCCAGTTCAAGAGGGACAGAGATCTGACTGAGAGAGTCCAACCCAGGGCCACGAGGATGATCAGGGGACTGGAGCACCTGCCTTATGAGGAGAGATCTCGGACTTTTCAGCTTGGAGAGGAGAAAGTTACAAGGGGACTCAATCCCTGTCTATAAATCCATGAGGGCTGGGTGTCCAGAAGAAAGAGACAATCTCTTTACACTGGCACCCTGTCATAGGACAAGGGGCACTGGGTGTTGATTGGAGCTCAGGAAGTTCTATCTCAACATGAGGAAGAACTTCTTTACTGTGTGGGTGACAAGGCACTGGAAGGGGCTGCCCAGGGAGGTTGTGGAGTCTCCTCTGGAGACTTTTTCAAGACCCCTCTCGATGTGTTTCTGTGTGACCTGTCCTAGGTTCTATGGTCTTGCTCAAGCAGGGAGGTTGGACTTGTTGACCCCTGGAGGTCCCTTCCAAGCCCTAACACTTTGTGTGAACTGCGTTGCACTGCATGTGAAAAGATGGCCAACACCTGGTTTTTAAGACACGTAGAAGTTTGGGTGCAGTGTAGGGTATTAGCCCTTAAAACTGTTTTGTTTAGGGGGTACATCAACGTGTCCGCTGTTAGCATGGCAGCCATCCGCTCCCTGTCTGAAGCGGAGGGTAACCAGCATAACGAAGGTCAGCTTAGGCAAGTAGTCAGAGTGATTCACCGGCTGGACTAGCAAAGCAGAAAACTCTGTGAAGCATCCTATGACCTCCCCCAGGCTTTTGATTTCCACGGAGCTGAGAGGGCACTATTTCCAACAGATAAACGTGGAACAATGCAAACTGGCATCACAGAGAGACGGCTCGTGTGAGGCACAGCCCAGCTCTTCCCACCGTCAGTAGGGACCATCCCTCAGTCTGCAGGACCCCCAGATGGCTGGGGTTTGTGCTTAGAATCATAGAATCATCACTGCTGGAAGGGACCTCCAGGATCATCATGCCTGGCCCTCATCGCAACATCAGGCTGCCCAGGGAGGTTGTGGAGTCTCCTTCTCTGGAGGCATTTAAAACCCGCCTGCACAACTGGGTCTAGGGGAGTCCTGCTGTGACAGAGGGACGGGACTGGATGATCTTTTGAGGTTCCTTCCAATCCCTAATGACTGGAGCTAGGTGGTCCTGCTGTGGCAGGGGGATGGGACTGGATGATCTTTCGAGGTCCCTTCCAATCCCTGATGTTGGGTGATTCTGTTATGATACCTCTGAAAGCAGATTCTTTTCTTAACCCAAACTCTGTGCTCAATGTCAGTAAAATCCATGATCCGAAAGAGAAACTGGTTGGAAAGGTCCTCTAGGATCAGCAAGTCCAGCCTCCCAATAACTATTAAAGCAATGAAAAACCATCACAGAATCATCTTGGCTGGAAAGGACCTCCAGTATCATCAAGTCCAGCCTTCAGCCCAACAGCTCCCTAACCCCCAGACCATGGCCTCAAGTGCTCCAGCTACTCGGTTTTCAAACCCCTCCAGGGATGAGGACTCCACCACCTCCCTGGGCAGCCTGGTCCAGTGCCCAACCACTCTCTCAGCAAAGAATTTTTCCTTTAGAAGCTAGAAGGAGGATTTGGGGCTGCAGGAAGGAGGAGTTTGGGTTGTGTGAAGTCCCTCTGGTGGTTTCTAGCTTGACTTGAATGTGCATGGGTGTGTTTCCTTCCTGTAAACTTTAAGCTCCTAGGTTGAGTTCAGCCAAGGCTGGCAGACAATTAGCAGTCTTGACAGTAACTGGGTTTCATGAAGAAGCTTGTCTGGGCACAGAGGGGGAACTCCATTAACACCTTCGGTCATCAGAATACTCTAGTGCAGCCACAGGTCTCTGGACATCAGTCAGCAGACAACCAAGTCAGTGGATCCCAATCCATAAGGAAGTGGATGAGGCGGCCCTTTACCCTTAGAATTTACACTTTGAATTCAGTAGCGAAATGGTGCTCAGCCAAGTAGAGAACATGAACACGAGATGTAGGAGAAGGGGAAAGAGGACACACAGAGACCAGCCTGTGGGAATGCCACTTTCCAGACAATCCGGGAAACAATGGGAACAAGACTTGTATCTGTAAGGAGTTCACAGCTTCAGGCAGAGTTACAGGAATAAAAACTAGTCAAAGATCCTATTGTTTTCGCTATCTAAAGAGGTAGATAAGAGGTGAGAAGTGAATGAAGCGTGATTGCCAGAAATAACACCACAGGCATTGGAGCAACTGCTAAGATAGGTTCATGACCTGTTGGAGAGCAGCAGAGGTTTAGAAAGGGACCTGCTGGAATCCAGCAGGATAGCCAGGAGCCAGCAATGGGCCCTGGTGGCCAAGAAGTCCAATCCTGGGGTGGATTAGAAGGGGGTGGGTTAGGAGATGGAGAAAGGTTCTTCTCCACCTCCACTCTGCCCTGCTGAGACCACAGCTGGAATCTTGTGTCCAGTTCCTGGCCCCTCAGTTCCAGAAGGACACAGACCTGCTGGAGAGAGCCCAGCGCGAAGCCACAGAGATGATGGAGGGAGGGGAGCATCTCCGTGCTGAGGAAAGGCTGAGGGAGCTGGGGCTCTTTAGTTTAGAGAAAAGGAGCCTGAGGAGTGACCCCAAGGATGTTGATCAATATGGGAAGGGTGGGTGTCAGGAGGATGGAGCCAGGCTCTGCTCAGGGGCACCCAGTGATAGAAGTTTCTCCCTGCTGATGAGAGGCTGAAGGAGCTGGGTCTCTTGAGCCTGGAAAACAGGAGACTGAGGAGTGACCCCATAAATGCTGATCAATATGGAAAGGTCAGGTGTCAGAATGATGGAGCCAGGTTCTGCTCGGCAGCACCCAGTGATGGGACAAGGGGCAGCAGGTGTGAGCTGGAACAGAGGAGGTTCCACATCAATGCGAGAAGGACTGTCTTCCCAGTGAGGGTGCCAGAGCCCTGAAAGGGACTGCCCAGGGGGGTTGTGGAGTCTCCTTCTCTGGAGACCTTTAAAACCCACCTGGCCATGTTCCTGTGCAACATGATCTAGGGGATCCTGCTGTGGTGGGGCGACTGGACTGGATGATCTTCCGAGGTCCCTCCCAATCCCTAACACCCTGCAATTCTGCAACACTCAGAACAGGAAAATCCTACTGGGATTCAAAAAATTAGAAGTTCATTTTGCATCCTCCTGACAATCAACCAGATTCCTCATCCATCAAGGAACAAACGGTGCTGTTCTCCATCAGAATTTCTTTGATTGACTGAATCAAAAGCAAAAACCCAGCTTTGACTCCACAAGTGTGATTTGAGAGTAAAGAGAAAGCAACACTTTGTTTTGGCAATGTCAAAAAGAGAAGTAAATAATCATCATAAGCCATGTATTATAGATGATATCTTGAATATTTCAGTGCTCCCTGTTCTCCATTAATTCATAGCTTCATCCAAACCTAACTCGACTCTGGAACAGCACAGTAGAGATCTACACACAGGGATCAGCATCACAGCTCCTCTTCCAATATTAACACCAGCTTCAATCGACTCCAAAGAACAGGCTCATTAGCAACCACCAGATCCTAAGCAGTGCTCAGCGGCTGTGGTGCCCACCTCAGTTACCCACCAGCAGCTGGTAGAAGATGGGCACAGCTGGACCAGAGCACTGAGTCTCAAATCAATGGTTAAATAAAGGAGTGCCCTTTCTCTTCTGATAAGGGCAGGGATTAGATTTTCACTGTGATAATCAGTGAGGAGAGGGAAACAGAAAGAGCAGCATTTGGACAACAAGCACCTGCTGAGGAACATGATGGGCTTCATCAATAGCCAAGCACTAAATTATCTCAGCAGATTTCAGCTCATTTCCATAGAAAATGCAGATTCTGGGAAAAAGACACAAAAGAAACCCCAAAAGCCAACACAAAATAAATAAAACAAGATTCTCTCTGCCAAACCAACAGGGAGAGGGGTCTGGACCATCCTGCCTGCTGCCTCTGCTCAACCCTACTCAGGTTTGCGATCAAACATCAAAGCTACTGTGCGAAAACAACCCCAAACCCAAAACCACTGAAGATGAAAGCTTCCCTCTGAAGGAAAACAGCCCACAACCTTTCTGGCCTGAATGGAGTAGATTACACCTAGGCTTTGCTCTGCTCTCAATCAGCCTGGGGAGGTAATTCAGAGCCATTTGGCCAAGTCATTAGCAGTATGCTAAGCAGGGCTTCTCCTGTTGTCTTCTTTCAAGTTGTCTTGACAGATACTGGTTCAGTCCTCCTTGACTTTGTTTTCTTCCTCCTTCCTACAAGCCACCCCAATTTCTGCCTTAACATCAACTCCTCCTATGCTAAACCAAATCCAGTCAACATTTAAATCTGTTTCCTCATGTTTGAGTTAGAAAAGGAGAACATTTCACAAACACTGATTATTTCTGATGAAGATGAGGGATATTGTCTGGAAACATGCAGTGAGGGAAAACTCATCCTTAAAGGGGATGGAATTGCTGACCCGACTCCATTGTCTCTGCACATGAAGCCATGTGGAGCAGCAATGCCCATCCTTGACTTTGCAGTCAGACACCAGCTCTGTTGCCTTCCCTGCAGCTCCAAAGACCAGACCAGCCGCAAACACTTGGTCCTGGATGTCCAGTCACTCAGACCTCGGAGTTGTTGAATCTGAGGGTGGGGATCCCTGGAACAGGGTACCCAGAGAAGTAGAGGCACCATCACAGAATCACAGAACATTAGGGATCTCAAAAGATCATCCCCTTGACACAGCAGGATCCCCTAGATCCAGTCACACAGGAACATGGCCAGGCTGGTTTGAAATGTCTCCAGAGACGGATACTCCACAACCCCACTGGGCAGCCCTTCCAGGGCTCTGTCACCCTCATCAGGAAAAAGGTCCTTCTGATATTTATGCGGAACCCTCCTAGAAGCCATTCAAGGTCAGTCTGGATGGGGCTCTGGGCAACCTGGTCTGGTGAGTGACAGTCCTACTTGTTGTAGGGGGGTTGGAGTGGTTGCCTTTTGGAGGCATCCTCCAACCTCATGACTCTGACTCTCTTCCTTCCCACATGGCTTCTATCCAAGAACCTAAACCTCAACCTCTTCATGTTAAGACTAGAAAACTCCATCTTGAGCAAGACTTAAGACACAAGTTGGTATCTTCTCTGACAGTGATCTCAGTCATTCCATGCATTTGTACCAACCTTCTCATTAGGAAAACCAATAAACCCCAAACACTGACAGAATTGGGAGCAGGGGGTTATGGCAGCTCCTTATCAGAAGTGGATTTGGGCCATGATGCTATTCATATGAAACCTGACACGAAACCTCCTGGGTGTCGTGATGTTCTTTACACTACACCAAGTTCAATACATTAAGGATGCAGGAAAGTCTCATTTGGGACTGCAAAGCAGCCAGGAGTCCTTGCAGATTCCCCAGGAACTTGGAGAACAGCAAATCACAGCAGTTCTCAAGCAGCACAGAAGTAAAATAATCCCATGCACCAGCACTATCATCCATTTGAGGCAAAACTGAGTGCTTTACAGACTTTAATAAATGTAAACCTCACAAATCCCTCTTGTTTTACAGATGGTTTATCGCTGCCACTCTGCACTGAGGAGGAACAAGGCACAGAGGACTGCAGTACTGGATGCAGCATCGCCCCTGTTCCAGCCACATCAGCATCCTCGAGGATGCAGGAGCACAGCCAGGACAGACAATGCAGAGCTGCTGCTACATGCATTGGCTCCACGTATCATCCATCCTAACACAGATAGCATAGCTGAGATCTACACACAAGGATCAGCATCACAGCACCTCTGACACCACTAGACATCATCCAACAGTCCCTTTGCTGTGGGATTCAGCTCCTCAGCTATCTCACACTGGGATCCTCCTGACTAGCAACACCACAGCAAGGGTGAGAAGGCACACAAAGACCTGAACAAATACACAGTAGAACTCCACATGCAGCTTATTAACACTTCATTATCTGCACACAACAGGCTTAGAAATGGCTTTCCGCAGAACGCAGAAGCCTGAGCAGCATCACTGCTGCTAACCAGGAGCATCTGCCCTTGCTACCTGCACCCATGCCCCAGAAGCAGCAGGGCAAGAGCTCTCCCACCCCATGATTCATGCTGGAAAGATGCTCAACAGCATTGCTTTCACTACAAATTTTTCTGCTGTTCTGGATTTGTCCATCTCAACAAGAATTAGGGAGCCTAAGGAAGAGGCTTTACTGACACAACCACACCCAGGAGCAGCTGAGCCAAACGCCTGCCACAAGATTCCTTCAGCCATCAGGCTTTTCTGAGGCTGTGTGTGTCAGGCCATCTCCCCTCCTCACTTCATCCACAAGCAGTATCTGCCTTCTACAAGGTCTCTGCCATATCTGTGAGCACCAGTGCTTGGCTCTTGCTGGTGGGGATGAGGTCCTGGGCAGCTCCTAGAGCTGTGCAGGGTTCTAAACAGATTACCTCAGCTTCAGTGTTCCCCTAATACATTCAATTTCTTTGCAAACAGACAGTCACTGTGGTCAGAAAGAGCCTCTGGGAAGGAGTTCACCCAGGATAAAGCCCCAGCGTACCCCACTAGGAAGGGGTCACCCCCCTAACATCAGCACAGTCTCAAACATCCTCATCTGCTGCAGGTGACAGTCCACTGAGCTCTACAAGACCTCTGCTTTCGGTTTGGCACAAAGATGGCAGAAGACCTCTCTAAGGAGACGTCACCACATCACTGGGTGCTGCCATCATTTGGCTTCAGAATACCAGGACAACGGACTGGATGATCTTTTGAGGTCCCTTCCAATCCCTAATGATTCTATGACTCTTATTCCACTCCAGCAGAGACATGCACACAAGGCTCTCACATGTTCAGCTGGCACAGACCTGTTGCCCCAGTTCTACCCCACTGGGAACAGGCTGCCTCAGGAACTCTGGGTGCTACCAACAATCACCTGAGATGCACACTTGGTATGCAGAGTGGGGAGAGGAAGAAGCTGTCAACCCAGAAACCTCTTGCCTCAAAAGACAACTCTATTTTCCATTTCTCCCATCCTCAGAGTCTTGAGGAAACAGATGAGCCACTCACCAAGGGCTCCAGGGCCAAGGAAACCTGGCAGTGCCAGGCAGCAGATCCCACTGCCAACAGCCATCCATTAACAGTGCCTCCACTTGCCAGACATTCAAAGGCAAGGAGAGCTGTCAAAAGCATCCCAGCGGAGCACAACTACCATCATTATCTACAAGGAGACACGCAGGAGGCAGAAAGCCTCTTTGGCTTCTCTGAAGCTCATTTATTCCAATGGAAGTGTTATCAGAAAGGACAAATTTCCAAGCCAGTGGCTCCTTCTCTCCACTTTAACCCCCCGAGCTCTTCCTCTGGGCTGTAAAACATCAGGATTCAGAGCAAGATCTGACACCCCAGCACACTGCAAGCAATAGGCAGTCCCTGCCTCAGACTCCAGCTGCTCCATCTTCCTATCCTCTGAAGAGCAAGTGATGTGAACACCCAAGCGCTGGGGGTTGCTGGGACAGGGGACCCAGGCTGCCAGCACAGGGCAGGTTCCCATTGTGTCCCCTTCCCATCAAAAGGGTTTGTTCCCCTCAGCACAGACTGAAACCAGACAGAGGAGTTGAAGCTTTTCTCTGTTCTGGTGCTTCACCAAGGAGAAGGGTTGGGAGCAGACAATGATCATCTCCTCCTTCCCTGCTTTGGGGTCAGGAGAGGAACAGAACAAAGGGGTTGTTTACCCTATGAGTGCACAGGAGTGCTAACAGTGATGAGCACCCTCTACCCACTAGTTAGTCACCAAGAGATAGGACTAAGTAATTGAGCAGCTGCTTGTTTAACCAGACCCCCCACAGCAGGGCACAGAGAACACCCCTTCTGACCCAACACTTGTCATGGAAGTAGCCTCTATCAAACCTTCCGCTGCTTCCCCAGAGCAGCAATGATAAAGAAACCTGCAAAGGGCCAGGAGTACCAACTAAAGCACAGAACAAGTCCATGCTCAATCAGGAACTCATCAGGAATTAATTGGGCTGCATGAAAACAATCCCAACTGCATGAGGAGAGTCTCACACTGCCTCATGCCCCCAGCTCACATCTCACACCTCTCAGTTAAATTCAGCCTGTACCAATAGCCTGTGACCCACGTGGACATATTCCTGTGTGACTTAGTCTAGGGGATCCTGCTCTGGCAGGGTGATTGGACTGGATGATTGTCAAGGTCCCTTCCAATCCCTTATTATTCTGCAATCTCTGGGACCCTGCTGTGGCAGAGGGATTGGACTGGATGATCTTTTGAGGTCCCTTCCAATCCCTAATATTCTGCAATTCTGTGACACCAGCACTCCCCAGCCACCCAACACCCCCAAACCCAAGTCCTGGTGCTTAGAGCACTTGACCATCACTTGGGGTTCTTATTCACAATCAATTTGCCTCAACGCTTCCCACCTTGTGTTTTATGAGTCAGCTTGGAGAACCACAACATGTTTGCACTTGTGTACATTCCTGTGGCATAGAAGGCTTCGTTTTCGGTCACTCACCCTTTGCCTGCCCTGCTAAAACACTTTGCAGCTGGAATTCCTCTGCCTCAAGCTTTTGCATTAGTCATTAACAGCCTACTCACATCAGGGGGGTTTCTTTATGCTGCTGTTAAAAACCCACACTTTGCAGTGGGGTAGCAATTTCTACAGCACAAATCCAAGTAGGAGCCTCTGAACTGCACCTTACTGGGCAAGAAGTCAAATCACCCTCCTTTCTTCCAGGCTCAAGAGACCTAGCTCCCTCAGCCTTTCCTCAGCAGAGAGATGCTCCCCTCCATCATCCTTGTGCTCTGTGCTGGACTCTCTCCAGCAGCTCTGTGTCCCTCTAGAACTGAGGGACCCAGAACTGGACACAAGATTCACACAGGCTCTTTCTGGAGTGTCTGTGGGCTGGGCAATGGTCATGATCACATCTGTCTCTGGCATTCAAGTCACTTGAATGCAGAAGCCAAGTTCTCATGATCAAGTATCCCTTTGGATAAAGTCTTTATCAGCTGAGGGGAAGAGCAGCTGCTTCTCACAACCTCCACAACAGTCAAGGAACCTCTTGAATGGCTTTTCCTCCTTAACCAAGATCACACATACAGTTTCTGCTTCTCTACCTCAGTTTATTTACCCTGTCTGCTATTTCTATTTAGAGTAGGTAAATAAAGTGTAATGAGAAGCTAAGTTTACCTACATGGATGTAATTACCTTTTTGCTCTAACCAAATGCATTTAATTCACAAAACCTATGTGACCTGGGAGAACAGGTAAGGAATAAGTTCCACAACATCAGCTGTAGCGCATGTAGATTTTGCAAATCATCTCCTAGACCCATAAAGCCTTGTGATCACACAATCGTTCAGGTTGTCAAAGACCCCCAGGATCATCCAGTCCAACTATCAACCCTACTCTACAAGGTCACCCCTAAACCACATCCCCCAACACCACATCTAAGTGACTTTTAAACACCTACAGGGATGGGGACTCAACCACCACCCTGGGCAGCCCAGTCCAGTGCCTGGCCACTCTCTCCAGGAAAATGAAATCATCTCATTTATACACCAAGTTAATCTGCTCAACCGTGCAGATGGAAGTGTCCTCCCTCCCCTAAAGGGGAGAAAGCAGGTAAACATACATCCAGAAGCTGGAATTAGAAATAACTTAACAACAACTTAACAAAGTTTAATAAAGTAGTAAAAAACCCACCACAATAAAAGGGGAAGGACAAGGACAAGAGAAGGCTCCTCCTCAATTCCGCCCCTCCCCCCGCCCAGCCCTGACAGGCCCTGATCGCCAAAAGGCCTAAAAGCCACAGATGAAAAGGGGAAGTTAAAAGCAAAGACTGGGAAATTGCCCAAGCAAAACTTAAATAGTAGTTTCCTAGGCAGTAGTCTGAAAGCTTTGTGGGATAAGATGGGGATTATCAGAAGAAATAAAGATAAAAAAAGGACAGAAAAGGGGGGGGCAGTGAAGCAGGAGGGGGACAAAGAGCCACAGAAGAGCTGACAGGCCGCAGTGAGCTACTGGCCAAAACGAAATCAAAACTAGACTTCCTGGACAAACAAATAGAGAGGGAGTACCAAAAAGAGGGGGAAAGGAATAGCCTGTCCCCAATTGAGGGTCTCCAAGATCTGTCTGGCCCACTGTACCTGCTCAACCTGCTCCCTGCAGCAGCCTCCTCCTTCACTTCCGGACACCCCCGGACCTCTGCCCCTCCTGGCACAGCAGCGGGAGGGGGATGTGAACATCCCCGCAGGCAACATGATAAACTCCTTGTGTGCTAGGGAGAGAGCTCCAGGCAGGAATACCGTGAGCAAACACGGTTTCACCAAATCCAAAACAAGGGGATGTAGATTTTGCAAATCATCTCCTAGAGTCGTAAAGCCTTGTGATCACACAATCATCCAGGTTGTCAAAGACCCCCAGGATCATCCAGTCCAACCATCAACCCTACAAGGTCAGCCCTAAACCAGATCACCCAGCACCACATCTAAGTGACTTTTAAACACATCCAGGGATGGGGGCTCAACCACCACTCTGGGCAGCCCATCCCAGGGCCTGACCACTCTCTCCAGGAAGAATTTCTTCCAGATGTCTAATCTAACCCTCCCTTG
>JAOXOE010027035.1:0-19636 GCA_028565055.1 Phoeniculus purpureus
GGTGATCCTGCTGTGGCAGGGGGATTGGACTAGATGATCTTTCGAGGTCCCTTCCAATCCCTAATGTCCTGTGATTCATTTATCACATTTCTTATGTTGTTTTTTTCCCCCCGATACTATTCACAAATACAGGCGGTTATGGCCCTAAGGTAAAGCATAATGTAATAGGTAGCAGCCACATCCTAAAAGATCCCTTTTGACACATCCCTGTTCTGGAGTGTCAGAATAGATACAAGTTTTTTTAGTCCAAGTCTCTAAATTATTTTCTATTTTCCTCACTTTACCACATGCTATCTGTCAGCTGTCGTTGCATCCCTGTCCAGCCTATGAACTTTGAGAACGTTAATGAGACAATTATTTAGGACATGCTTCGACTTCAGTTAGTAATCTCAACTGTAATACCAGATTTTTAATCCTTGTCTACGAGTCTTCATGAAAGTTGTAGACACAATACTAGGCAGTAAGTACTTTCTGCCCTGAATCCAATATATACTGTTACCCTAAAACTAAAGCTGATATTAAAATTAACTGTAACAAGGGCAAGAGTGCAGTCTTGCACCTGGGCAAGAAAAACCCCAGGTACCAGTATAGGTTCAGGACTGACCTGTTGGAGAGCAGGGCAGGAGAAAGGGACCTGGGGTCCTGTTGGTCAGCAGGATGACCAGGAGTCAACAATGAGCCCTTGTGGGCAAGAAGGCCAACGGCATCCTGGGGTAGATTGGAAGTGGGGTGGCTAGCAGATTGAGAGACGTTCTTCTCCCCCTCTACTCTACCCTGGTGAGACTACATCTGGAGAACTGTGTCCAATTCTAAGCCCCTCAGTTCCAGAAGGACACAGAACTACTTGAGAGAGTCCAGTGCAGAGCCAGAAAGATGATGTTTGGAACATCTCCTTGATGAGGAAAGGCTGAGGGAGCTGGGTTTCTTGAGCTTGAAGAAATGAAGGCTGAGGGGTGACCACATTAATGTTCATAAATATGGAACAAATGGGTGTCAGGAGGATGGAACCAGGCTCTGCTGAGTGGCATCCACTGATAGGACAAGGGGCAATGGCTGTGAGCTGGAACAGAGGAGGTTCCATATTAATATCAGAAGGAACTTCTTCCCGGTGAAGTTGACAGAGCACTGGAAGGGGCTGCCCAGGGGGGTTGTGGAGTCTCCTTCTCCGGAGACATTTAAAAGCCACCTGGATATGTTCCTGTGCAACTGGATCTAGGTGATCCTGCTGTGGCCGGGGGGATTGGACTGGATGAACTTTCAAGGTCCTTTCCAATCCCTAATGTTCTGTGTTTCTATGTAACACAGAAATACACGGAACGTTGTTCCTATGCAAATGTATTTACTGTGATCTTTAAGATTTGATCTGCACAATTAACACACCTACATTAATTACTCCACTCAATAGCGAAGGTGAAGGAGTTTCTCACTGTAATAAAATACAGATTTCTATAGCAGAAGGTAATGTCTTGTTTGATTTTGAGCTGGTCAGAGCTTGCGTGCTCTTTGAAGGTTATTAAAGGTGTCAGGACTGAAGTCATAAATGGATTATTTAGATTTGTTAAAACTCCTTTATCCTGCCCAGGAAAGCTGGAGGCAAACAGGTACTTTGGAATGTTTGGGATACAGCGATTCATTACACGGGAAAGTAGCTGCTGACAGGAGGCTGCATAGAGCCTTTTAGCATTAATAACTCTTACTGTAAGCAGGTATTTCACACTGATGAATTTCAAACTGAGAAAGAAAACATGTTAAATTCAACCCAAAAGGGTGAGGATTTGTGTGCATTTATCAGGGTTATCGTGTCTGGTAACAAACAGCAGCAACAAACTTCCAAACTCAGAACTTCACAGAATCACAGAACGTTAAGGATTGGAAGGGACCTCGAAAGATCATCCAGTCCACTCCCCCTGCCACAGCAGGATCACCTAGATCAAGTCACACAGAAACATGTCCATGCGGGTTTTAAATGTCTCCAGATGAGTCTCCATGACTACCCTGGGCAGCCTGTTCCAGTGCACAGTCACCCTCACTGATAAAAGTATCAGTTCCTTCTGATACTTATACGGAACCTCCTATGTTCCAGCTTACACTCTCTGCCCCTTGTCCTATCAAGGTCCAGTACAGATGTTGCTATTAGAGACAAATGGGAATAGACAGACAGATTGCAAACCACAGACATGCTCTTCTTTTCTATAATAATTCTCCTTGGAGAACCAGAGAAGGTTATGGAGCAGATCATCTTGAGTGCCATCATGTGGCATGAACAGGACTACCAGGTGGTCAGACCCAGTCAGAACTGCTTTATGACGGGTAGGTCTTGCCTGACTAATCTGGCCTTTTATGACAAGATCTCGTGCCTAGTGGATACAGGAAGGAATGTGGATGTTGGCTACCTGTAATTTAGTAAAACATTTGACACTGTTTCCCACAGTGTTGCATTTGAGAGACTCACTGCTCATGGCTTGGATGGCTGAGACCAAAGAGTGGGTGGGGGTAAGTGGAGTTAAATCCAGTTGAAGGAAAAGGATCTAGGAGTCTTTGTCGACAGCCAAATATGAGCCACCAGTGTGGCCAGGAAGCCAAGAAGGTCAATGAATCCTGGCTTCTATCAGAAGTAGTATGGCCAGCAGGATTAGGGAAGTGATGTTCCCCCATGTACTCAGTACTGATGAGGCCACAGTGGTTCTGGGGCCCTCACTACAAGAAGAACATGACAGAGCTGCAGTATGACCAAAGAAGGACAATGAAGCCGGTGAAGGGTCTAGAACACAAGTCCTATGAGGAGCAGGTGAGAGACCTGCAGTTGTTTAGCCTGGAGAAAGGAGGCTGAGGGGAGGTCATAACCAACTCTGCAAACACCTGAAAGGAGGTTGTAGGGATGTGGGGGTCTACCTGTCCTCTCAAGTAGCAACAGAACAAGAAGAAACAGCCTCAAGTTGCACCAGAGGAGGTTCAGACTGGATATTAGGAAACATTTCTTTACAAAAAGGATTATAAAGGAATGGAACAGGCTGTCCAGGGAGATAGTGGAGTCACCGCACCGGGAGGTATTGGACACATGGTTTCGTAGTGACTTGGTGGAACTGGACTGAACTAGATCTCAAAGCTCTCTTTAAATCAAAATAACACTGTGATTTTGTGATCCTGTGAGATAACACCTGTAAGCTCTGAAGATTTGCTTTCCTTATAGAGCTTCTTTGCAAGGGAATAAGAACAAAATTCCATATTGTCTATTTGATCCTCAACTAAAAGGTCTTAAAAATCTTTCTTTTTCAAAAACAGCCTTTCTAAATCTCAGATAAAGTAAAGGAAGCTCATGAAAAGTGAGGACTCTTAACATTTTAATTTGAGATTTTATACAGAGGGTGGAGAGGAGGACTTCAGTGCTTGAACCTTTCTTCTAAATCTATTCCAAATGTTTTTATCTAAATCTTCTGCAGCTTTTTTCCTACTTAATGAAAACTATTTGCTTCAGAAACACTTAACGTTGCACCCAGTATTTATTTATCTTTATATTTTTAAATGTGTGATGAATTGTGTTATGAAAGGCAAATTACCCAGATTGCTAGCATAATGTCCTTGTCGATGCTTTCACAGTTTACACCAGCTAGTTAGGACTGGTAATGTCAGGGTGACACAACTCACTTTCATGTTTGCTGTGTGGGAAGGTGAAATAACCTCCCGTATAAATTCAACAATAAGAAAATCACAGCAAGCTAAATTCTACAGTCCCTCCGGCTTATTTAGAAAATTGGCTAAATAAAGTTGAGAACAACTAAGGACTTCAAGTTTTAGCCCAGCACATTTTGTATTCTGCTGCATCATTTTCCATTTGGACTCAGCAAGAGCACAATTGCCTATTGATTAGTAGATATCCACTGTAGAGAATTCAATAGGTGCTTTTGCATATGCTGATCCCTGAATGCAGAAAACTGAGTTAAGAGGAAGGAAAGTTAGCACTGCCTTTCTCTGCAGAGCCTTCCACAACTGTCTCCAAAGAAAGGACTCCTTGCATGTTGGTCTACTTTGAATGCCATCAGAAAAAACAGGAAAGGACTATAATAAGCATTACCAAATTATTAGCAATGCTGAGCCACAAAGATGATGGAGTAGAACACCTTCCTTATGAGGAAAGGCTGAGGGAACTGGGTCTCTTGAGCTTCAAAAAGGAGACTGAGGGGTGACCCAATTAATATTTATAAATATGTGAAGGATGGGTGTCAGGAGGATGGAGCCAGGCTCTGTTCAGTGGCATCTAATGATAGGACAAGGGGCAACAGGTGTGAGCTGAAGCAGAGGAGGTTCCACATCAATATGGGAAGGAGCTTTTTCCCAGTGACGGTGACAGAGCCCTGGAATGGGCTGCCCAGGGAGGCTGTGGAGTCTCCTTCTCTGGAGACATTTAAAACCCACCTGAATATGTCCCTGTGTGACTTGATCTAGAGGTCTTGCTGTGGCAGGGGGACTGGACTAGGTCTTTCGAGGTCTAGGTGGTACTGCTTTGCCAGGGAGATTGGACTGGTTGATCTTTCAAGGTCCCTTCTAACCCCTAATGTTCTGTCATTCTGTGGTATGAGTGTGTGTCCTAGACTCTATGGTCCTGCTCGACCAGGGGGTTAGACTCGATGACCTCTGTATGTCCCCTCCAACCTCTAATGGTCTGTGTATCTGTATTTGTGTGTTTCTTGTACCTCATCTTTCAGCGACACCAGCTAGTAGAGGCATCTTTGGGCTAAGCAATATTTGCAAAGACATGATTTTGCCCTCAAAATACTTTCAACTAGTATAGGCAAAGCAAGAAAAAAGACGAGTAAAAGAAATCTTATTACCAAGAAGGTATCTTTGTAATGAGGAATAAGAAAGTATAAAGAAATAAGAAACTTTCTTATAAGTCAAGTGGCTGACATGAGAGCCTAGAGAGTAACCTACAGAGTTATAGGGTAAAGAAATGGAAAAGCTTCCAACCAAAATTTTACTCGTGGATCTCAAAGGAGTTTTCTTTTATTTTCCTTGCAAAATAAATATCAAGGAATGCAGAGGGAAAAGGACAAAACTGTGTCAGACAGTCCCTTAAAACTCTAGCATACGATTAAGTGAATACATTCAAATCTTATTGTGCTTAAATACTGCCTTCCCAAGCAAGTAGGACATATCTTCAGCAAGATGTTTCTCTTCTCGTGTAATTGCACTTTAGGGTTTTGGGGTTTTTTTTTGCAGGGGGGATTTCTTTTTTCTTTTAAGAGGAAAAATTTTATCCTGCAAGTAAACAATTGTTTGAAGTTTGCTCTCTTATAGCAATAAAACTGGACATTCCCCTTCCAGCCACCTGCTAGACTATGGAAACACACAGGTTATCATGTAATGATAGGACAAGGGGCAATGGGTGTAAGCTGAAACAGAGGAGGTTCCACATCAATATGAGGAGGGACTTCTTCACAGTGAGGGTGACAAAGCACTTGAAGGGGCTGCCCAGGGGGTTTTGGAGACTCTCTCTGAAGACATTTAAAAACCATCTGGACATGTTCTTGTGCAACTGGATCTAGGTGATCCTGCTGTGTCAGGGGGATTGAACTAGATAATCTTTCAAGGTCCCTTCCAACCCTAATGTTCTGTGATTACACAGGTATAGCTGGAAAGACTTAATTGCTCTTTCATCACAGGAAGAAGTAGAAAATAGCTCTCTGAATTTTTTGACCCATACAAAGGTATTAGTGTCAATAATGAGAGCAGGGAAAAAATGTTCAGTAGCCTATGAGAAGACTAGTGGTATGAGCTGGCAAGAGAATAACTGTAAACCGATCAGTTTCAACTAACGAAGAATCTCATGCAATTATATTCATTTCATTGCACAGGTGGTGTACCCCTGTAACCTCAACACGTGAATATTTGTCTCACTTGTAGGCAATGTTTGTAAAACAGAGAGCATAGTATTGTTGATCTCGTGAGACAGCTCATTTGAATACCTCACGATGTCTACAGACCCTATTAGTGTCTCAGAATAAAATAAAATAATAAGTGAGTGTTTCATACTCTGTCCCCAGCTAGTGGTCATAGAAATGAAGGCATTGAAAAAGCTGTTACCATGACTCTACAACAAAACTGCAGCCTTTGCACCATTAAAATGTAGTGCAAGTCACCAGAGAGTCAAATATTTTATAGTACTTCAGATTAGCTGAAATCACAGAATGTTAGGGATTGGAAGGGACCTCAAAAGATCATCCAGTCCATTCCCCCCACCACAGCAGGATCACCTAGATCCAGTCACACAGGAACATGTCCAGGTGGATTTTAAACATCTCCAGAGAAAGAGACTCCACAACCAATCTGGGCAGCCCCATCCAGTGCTCCATCACCCTCATCGTGAAGAAGTTCCTTCTCATATTGATGTGGAAACTCCTCTGTTCCAGCTCACACCTTTTGCCCCTCTCATTAGATGCCACTGAGAACAGCCTGGCTCCATCCTCCTGACATCCACCTTTCACTTATTTGTACACATTCATGGGGTCACCCCTCAGTCTCCTTTTTTCCAAGCTCAAGACACCCAGCTCCCTCAGCCTTTCCTCATCAGGGAGCTGTTCCACTCCATCATCTTTGTGGCTCTGCTCTGGATTATCTCCAGCAGTTCTATAGATATCTGTGTAGGTATTTTCAGATAATATGTTTTTTTAGATGACCTGGACAACAAAGATGGAAAACTTAATGCATTTGCTATTCATTTATACTACTTACAATGTTTTGGAGAATCTTTGGATCTAAACCTAATTTTTGCAATAGATCTGGCTCCTCATCTAGCAGATGCTATCTGTGCTAAGGCTGGAATCAAAGAGAGTGGATAGATATTTAACTAGCGAGATTCCCATAGAATCACAGAATCATTAGGGATTGGAAATTTAAAAGCATTTGACTGTTTGAAAATGCTACAATCTGAATCATCCCTTTATGAATCTTTTAAAACTAACAGCTGGTGTTACATGTTTATGTGTTAATACCCAGATTTAATTTCTATTTCAAACAAGCAAACAGTAATAGTGCTGAAAAGATGTATTTTCCTTGTGTTGCACAACACGATGGTCAGATTTGAGGGTTTTTGAAGGATAACAATTCAAATCTCCATGGCTTGCTTCTAGTTTTCAAAGCTGCTTCCCTTTCTCCATGGGATTTCTCATCTTTCATTGTGTTTCTGCAATATCCATCTAGACACTGACTGAAATAAAGCAATCTCCAGAACCATAAGTTCATGCAGAAAGTGTGAGAAATTGTGGATAAGATGCAATGCCTAGGTCCACAGCATTTCTGTAAAGAGATGTGGGGATAAGAGGGGCTGGTTTTTAACCAGAACAACTTCATTTCCTGTGGGAATAGGTAAAAGAAAGAAGAGACCCATCTTAAACTTTGGAAAACACTGTGGTAGGTTCATTTTGTTCCCTTGTGTTTAGCATCTTTTCCTCGCTCCCTAGACTTGAAATTGCATTTTTCCTTCATGATAGCTGTGTTGTAATGACTACAGTATTAAGGACTAATATTTCTCTATGGGTTTGGTTTTTTCCTACTTAAATTCTGGACGAATTTCAGTAACACACTCCATCTCCTCATTTCTTAGGTTTTACATCTGCAGAATGATCCTGACTTCCCATATAGAGTGGTTTGAGATCAACAGCAGCAAAGCACTCTGCAGGAGCTGGTCTTCATGATTGCAGGACTTCAAGCAGAATTACTTTCAGAGTCTGTGAGCTATAATTGAGAAGGGCTCAAGGGCAGTCCTTTATGGGTACTATTCCAACTTCTAAATACAAAAGTTGACAAAGCCGAATACTTCGTGTCCAAGGTAAAAAACTATGGCTCATTGCCCTCTCCAACACTGGAACAGCATTATCAGTTCTGTGACACAATTGTGTCTGACACTGTGGTTTGCAGGCATTTTGTAAGAGAAACAGTAGAAGAAGTGCATTGAGGCAAAAGCTAGCAAGCTGTACCGTTCCACCCTGAAATAATTCCAGTTCTTTATAAACTGGTAACTACACTGGTAACTCACATGGGAAGTCATCTGACTGACAAGAAGAGAGAAATGAACTGAGAGAAGAGTAGCCAGCAAGGTAAACAGCTCAGCCTACATGTATTTACTACAAATCCTATGACCATCTTCAGCAGGAAACCAGCAGCCAGACAACTAAAAACCACACTGCGGGATGATCCAAGAACTCCAGAGATCCACAGGGCAGAGCAAAATGGGAAAGGAAGGGCTTACTACTGCTCTTGATCACAGATTCACAGAACATCAGGGGTTGGAAGGGACCTTGAAAGATCATCTAGACCAATTCTCCTGCCAGAGCAGGATCACCTAGATCAAGTCAAACAGGAACAAGTCTAGGCAGGTTTTAAACTTTTCCAGAGAAGGAGACTCCACAACCTTGATACACAAATAATTATTCCTTGGATGACAGTACAGTACTGACTAATACGGTTATTCAGCAGCTCATCATTTTGAATGCTGAACTTGGTTCTGCTGCATTATCAGGGCTTAGAGCCACTAGGGAACCAGCAAGCAAGGCTGATTTGCTGTGTTTTGTTGTCCTTTTTCTCCTCAGCACTGCATCATTGGAAGCAGCGAGTGTGTACAAACAAGTGAAGTTAGGCAGAAAATCGATGTTTTCCACACAATCAGCTCACAAATAATGAAACTGTGTCCATGCATGTTGTTAGCTCTCCCCCTCTCGCTACTGTCAGTGAAATACAATGGGAGGGAGACAATGAAGAAAAGACAACTGTTCAGACAGTCTCCTTCTGCAAAACTTGGAAAAAATTGACTCCACAGCAAAGAAAACTTGAAACCTCCTTTTTTTTCTGCCAATTCAGAAAAATCTTCCCTACATGCATATAATAGCATGTAAAATATTTCACTCAGACCTGCCAGACAGTAACCATAACTATTTAGGATCAATAATTCCTTATTTTGACATGAAGAAGTATTGGTAGTCAGAAGACAGACCAAATGTTAAGAGAACGTGTTCAACCAAACCATTCCCTTTCTTGTCCTCATGTGGAGATTCAAAACTGACTCTCTAACCTGTCCAGATTGAGGCATATCACCATCTCTGGATATATTTAAAGGTCGTTTGGATGAGGTGTTGAGGGATGTAGTTTAGGAGTGAACTAGTAAGATAGGGTAGATGGTTGGACCCAATGATCCCAGGGGGCTTTTCGAACCAGAGTGATTCTATGATATCAGTAGTAAGCAAGTAGTAAGTAAAAAACATCTACTGCAAGTCCAAGCAAATGTGAGATATTGCCAGAAGTTAAGAACAACATTAATTCCCAACGAGGCCTTTTTCCCCCCCTTTCTTTATAAAGCAGTTTAGTGTTTATGAGCTATCACTTGGTTAGACTGAAGTCATAGAAAGAGAAATGATTTTTTTTTTAATCTAATGCATCTCATTTGAAATACCTTGAGAGGCTATAAAAGACCATAATGACCCTTCATTGGTGTAATTCCCTGCTAAAGCCTGGTGTGCTTCTCTGGTGTAGCACATCACAGTACAGCAGACTCCTTGGGTATATAATGCTTCTTCAGACAATGCAAAGAAAATTTGCAGTACGTAGTAATTAGACAGATTTGAGACCTAGAATGAATTTTCTTCTCATGGTAATCAAAGTCGTACGAAGGCTTCTTTCAACGTGACTCACTTTCATTTCCATTCATCTGGTCATCAGGAAGATGACAATAGCAATGCCTGCACTCATGAATGAGATGCTAGTAAGAAAAGAGAAGATATTCTTCTGTGTAGGGCAGCACTTGGATAAACAAGTGACAAACTTAATTTCTAATCTCTCCTCCTGTTCAAAGCCATTACCCCTCATCCTATCACTACAAGCTCTTGTTAAAAGCCACCACACAGCCTTTTTATAGGTCCCCACCTCAGGCAACTGGAAGGATGCAATAAGGTTACTCCAGAACTTTCTTCAGGCTGAACAGCCCAACTCCCTCAGGCTACACTTGTAGGAGAGATGTTCCATCCCTCAGATCATCCTCATAGCCCTCCTCTGGACCTGATACAACAGGTATCAGGTCTGTGCTGAGAGCTCCAGGACGCAGTACTGCAGGTGAGCTCTCATGTGAGCGAAATAGAGAAGAATGACCTCTCAATGTGCTGACCACACTTCTTTTAATGCAATCCAGGAGACAGTTGGCTTTCTGAGTTGCAGTCTCACTTTTACAGAAGTGGTTGGAATTAGGTTGGAAAAGACCTTTAGGATAGCTCAGTCCAACCATTAACCTAACTGTACCAAGGCCATTGCTAAACCATTTCCATCAGCTCTTGTTTGATAGCAGGACTTGGGTGTGGTTCCATCTTTCTTGTGCTTGCTGTTGACCCTCAGTTAAAGGCAGCACCCAAAGTTTTGCGAGCTTCAAACACTGCTAAAGCACAGGCAGGGGCCTTGGAATAAGACCAGTTTATCAGCAAAATTTCTCCCTTTGAGTCGTGTGCCACGAGTATTAGCTTGATTGAAATACAGCAATTTATGCTCATAAGCAGACAAAGAACAGACCTGAAATGCTACTAGAATGAGTCAGTAACAAGACTGGGACTTGACTTTGGGACAGAGCCATGTTCCTCCAATGCATCTGCCACTCACTGCACACATCATGCCCATCACTGGTTTTGGGAATAAATGCTCGTTCTCTTATGCTGGATGAATATGTCTGGCTCGGTCTTGTTTCTGGCACCATGCTAATGTTCTAATTTAATTGTGAAAAGGGTACTGTGTTTCCAGTAGAGGAATATGTTTTATAGACACAGCACCAAGCTGTGATCTGATTCTTTTCCATCCAAATCAATCCATGTGAATGGGCTCAGATTAGAACTGCACTAAACACTTTACAGAACCAGCATTTTTAATGTCAGAACACGTTTGTCAGTACAAACATACTTCTGTTTGCAAGATAGATTGGTTTTAGCTGAATCTTTCACCAGAAAAAGATAATGAAAATATTTTCCTTCCAGTTCCTGATGGAGTTGCATTAGGAATAAATCACAGTGCATGAAGGAGCAAGAGGGCAGAAAATGAGGTTAAGAATCATAGAATCATTAGGGATTGGAAGGGACCTCGAAAGATCATCTAGTCCAATCCCCCTGCATCTGAAACCATACCAAGGAGTGCAGTTTTTCAGCTGGACTGCTGTCCATCTGCAAGAAAATAAAACATCTGAAATGTCTGAATATTCTGTTTCACGTTGGCTTATTTTTCAGCAATTAAAAGAAAAGAATAATCAATGCTGACATGCTGGAATTTTATGTGCCATTAATAGTATAGAGGTTTCCAGAGGCAAAATGGGAAACGTGTTTTCACCCAATCACTGCATGTAAGGAGGTGGAAGGGCCCTCGGAAGATCATCTAGTCCAACGGTCCTACCAGAGCAGGTCACTAGACTAGGTCACACAGACAGGTTTTGAATGACTCCAGAGAAGGAGACTCTGCAACCTCTCTGGGCAGTCTGTTCCAGTGATCAGTCAACCTCACCGTGAAAAGGGTTTTTTTTAATATTTCTGTTGAACTTCCTATCCTCCAACTTGCACCCATTACCTCTTGTCCTATCATTGGACATAACTGATAAAACTTGGCACTGTCCTCCTGACACTCACTTGTTTTAATTTATAAACATTAATGAGGTCACATTTCATTCTCCTCTTCTCCAAGCCGAAGCTCTTCTGCAGCTCCCTCAACCTCCCTCACCAGTGAAATGTTACACTTCCTTAACAATCTTTGCAGCTCTGTGCTGGACTCTCTCCAGCAGTTCTGTGTCCTTCAGGAACTGAGGAGCCCAGAACTGGACACAATATTCCAGATGTGGTCTTACCAGAGCAGAGTAGAGGGAAAGGAGAACCTCTCTAGACCTACTAATCACAGCTCTTCTAATTCACCCCAGGATGCCATTGGCCTTTTTGGCCACAAGGGCCCATTGCTGGCTCATGGTCACCCTGCTGTCCACCAGAACCTCCTCAGTCTCCTTTCCCTCTCCAGGTCAGTTCCCAGTCTATACTGGTTTTCCCCCCTAAATGCCTCAAAAGGTACTTTCTCGTCCAGACCTAATTTCCTGAGGCACACATATCTAAAGGAGCTGTAAAGGACAAAGATATGACAACCTAAAAGAAGCACCTTGTTTCTTTCTTCATGTCCTAGCAGAACACTTACTCTCTTCCAAGGAAGACAGTGTGGCTCTACAGTGCCATGTTATTCTCTTGCCTATTAGAGAAATCACTGGGTTTTCCTCCTTTCTCCAGGAGGCTTGTTTGTGATTTTCTATTAGTTCTAACGGATTCATGAGGAGCATTAGTGATACTTAATGGCCAGAAAGGTTAATCACAGCAAAGTTTCTATAGTATCGACCTCTGAGATCCTTCTAAGCAACAATTCATTTCAGAGCTCTGTTTGTTTTAGATGTAGAGGCAATGAAGGGTGAACAAGTCAGTCAGCCTTATCATATCCGCCCTGAATGAAAAATGCTGCTAGACAAAGCACCACTGATTTTCCCTGTTCCTCCAGTATTCCAGAGTAGTATCAGAATTTGCGCTACAGAATTGTCACCCATGCTCTGAGTCTTGAAATAGAAGCAGAGAAGTAGATTGCAGACCTCTAATAATCTTTTAGTTTTTTAGATTAGACTGCCAGCCTCTGTACTATCAGTGCTAGTAGTTCTGATGATCAAATGTCATGTAAATAGATGTCTACTGATTAAGGTTGCAAAACCTGAGAGGTTGAGCCCTTTGGTGACCAGCTAAGTGTGGGCCTCAGTAGAAAGCGGAAGCGGTAGACAACATTCCTTTTCTCACATTCTTACTGTTCTGAAAAAAATCAGTACTTAGTCAGAACCTGTTGGTCCTAAGTGGTTACTCAAGTGACTATCCTCTTCAGCTTCCCTGGAAGCCTTGCAGTCATGAAGAAGTCCAAGTCTGCATCAAACGACAGAATTTTCACTTTGATTCCCTGCTCTTCCACAGAAAACGCTAAACACACTCTGTAGCCGTGATGGTGTCTCTGAATTCACACCTCTGGTCATCTTATTAGCCTCTGCATATGTTTTATACCAGTATAAACTTGGTTCAAATAAGTGTATTTATATGACCAAACTTAAGAGGAGGCTTAGGGGAGACCTCACTGTTCTCTACAACTATTTGAAAGGACATGGTAAAGATATTGGTGCTGGTCTCTTCTCACAGGTAATTAGCAACAGAACCAGAGGGAAGGGCTTCAGGCTTCAACAGGATAGGTTTAGACTAGACATCAGGAAAAATTCTTCACAGAGACAGTGGTCAGGGTCTGACAACACAGAGTCTGGTATTTTTTGATAACATAACAAACCAGAACTATTTGTTACAACAAAGAATAAAAGGATGTTGTTCAAGAGTAAATAATTCAAAGTTCATGAAGTCTGAGGACTAGTTTTGTATTGTAGCTTGACCCCAAAGTAGTAGCCTTTCCTTAGTAAGGGTGGTTGTCAGGAGGATGGAGCCAGGCTCTTCTCAATGTCAATGATAGGACAAGGCGCAATGAGTGTGAGCTGGAACATAGGCGGTTCCATATCAATATCAGTGAGGGTGACAGAGCACTGGAACAGGCTGCCCAAGGGGCTTGTGGAGTCTCCTTCTCTGAAGATATTTAAAACCCACCTGGATGTGTTCCTGTGTGACTTGGTCTAGGTGATCCTGCTGTGGCAGGGGGATTGGACCAGATGATCTTTCGGGGTCCCTTCCAATCCCTAATGATTCTATGAACTTTCAAGGTCCCTTCCAATCCCTAATGTTCTGTAATTCTGTGATAATCCAGACAAAATAGACAATCGACAAACATATGCAAGTTGTATAAACACTCAGAACAAAGACTTGGTCTAGGTGATCCTGCTGTGGCAGGGGGATTGGACTAGT
This sequence comes from Phoeniculus purpureus, assembly GCA_028565055.1. Lineage (NCBI taxonomy): Eukaryota > Metazoa > Chordata > Aves > Bucerotiformes > Phoeniculidae > Phoeniculus > Phoeniculus purpureus. The sequence goes on from JAOXOE010027035.1 coordinate 13,920, forward strand.
TGTTCTTTCGAGGTCCCTTCCAATCCATAATGATTCTATGATTCTACGAAAGACTGTGCTGCTTAGCCCTTATTCCCCCAAATCCACCCACTTGTTTGCAACTAATTTTGGTTACTGAGGTAATCCTCCAAATGCCTTAAAAGCATCAGATGCCAAATATTGGAGGTACTTCTCCCAAGTTCTTCTAGCGTTATGTGCTGTATGTGATTTGTCCTGTTCCAATTCATGCCTCTGACCTTCTGCTCATGTAATTTGTTAAACCAAAAGGTCCTCCAAGTTGTTCTTGCTGGCTGTTTGTGAGGCAGGCAGGACCATCCCCTTGGAAGAACCACAGAACATACAGCTAAATGCATCGTCTCCTGGAGCGAAATAACAGAAAAGGCTTCTTCAGTGATGTGACACAAACACTCTGTATTGGGGGATCAGAAACTACAGCTGTGCCCCAGTGAACTGCTCTGTGATCTTCAATCCAAGCCAAGCAGTTACAGGTTTTTTAACAAAGATAACATAGAGGCATGAGAAAATGCTGCTGTACAAAATGTGACCCTGTGTATATCTGGAATTTGAAATGCAGAGCACAGCGGCCACAGGGGGAAGGTTAGATGGTAATTGCTTAACTTGTATTATGCTGGGATGATTGCTGCACTCTCTTGGAAGGAGAAGGAGCTGTTTAAGGGCTGCCCAGCAGCTGAGGAAGTAACAGGACTCAGATCACGCTGTGTCTAAACATCGACATCTTTCTAGCTGAAAACAATCCCTTTCACCCCTTGTCCTTAAGTGCTGCTGATGAGATGCAAAAAGGGACCTAGGAGACTTTTCTCCATAAAGCTGCTCAGTCTGTGGTCAGAGCTAATTTGGCACAGATTTAGGTCTTATACTAGAAAGGTTTTAAAACAAAGGAACAGGGCTGAGCCTAAGCAGTAACTAAATGTGTAAGCAAAGCCCACAAGGGTGCTGCCTCAAGCACACGTAAGGGTTTCCTTTCTCCAATTAACAAGCACCATGATGTGGGACAATCAGTTAAATATATGACTATGTGTGAGCATATTTGCGGGTCTCCTCTACTTTCCTCAATTAATTGTAGCATCAAAGACTCGGAGTGGGGGGAAGTTAAAGACTCCATCCAGCTGACTTCACCTAAAATTTGATAACTCTTTGCAAAGGTCACACTCCTGCCTGCTTCTGTGACGCACTGTGGAACAAACGTCCCTGCAGTGGGGCCTTACGGTGGGGTGGAACCCCAGGTGATGGCTGCGGGTGAAGAGAAGTGAAACCTCTCTCTGCTCTTCCTCAGCCCTTCACCAATCCACCACTAAGGAAGTGTTGGCCTGTGCAATGCTCAGTCTGTAACAGAGCTCAGCACCCATTGCCATTGATAGGAGAGGGTGAACAATGGAGTCAAGACTTGCCAGCTTAGGATCCTATGAAGACATGCTGTCCCAATGTACAGCAGCACTGTCCATCACCACCAACTGTCAGCGGATGTGGACATATGTAACATCCCACCACCCAGCCAACCACTTCCTACGCAAGGCTACATGTTGTATGTAACACTACACACGCATGGTTTAGGATTGCCGTGGAACTCTGTGATGGTGAGTCCTCACCGGCCCACAAAGGCACCCTGTGCTCTCTGATTTGTTATTCTGCAGGTTCCATGAGAATCCCGTGGTTATTCACTTGCCAGCTCTGCTTTCTCACTGCTCAGTTTAAAAGTTATTGGGAAACAGACATTCTTGACTGGAATAAAACCAGTAGGACAATTGTGAGGAGGAGGGCACATTTCAGTTATGATGTTGTAGGGTTTCTTTTCTCCCTCAGCCCTGTCATCCCTTTGTAAGTTATGAAAAACCATTCTGCCATATACTGGCTTTTAGAATTTCTCCCAAGGCCTCAGACTGCCACACATCTGTGAACACAGACCTGAAAAACCCTGCTGGAAGCTTCGCGTGCGCTTCCTGCCAGTCTGAGCACAGCGCCCACAACGATGAGGCATCGCTTCCTCCCCAGCCCAGCAGAGAACTTTTCTTGAGTCTGAGGACATCCTGTGCTGAGCGGCACCAGAAAGTGAACCTTGTGTCTGAGCTGCAGCTAAAGCATCCATGCTGCTCCCTTTGGGGATAAAAAAATTAGAGATCTAATTTACCTCCCAATTACTTTGCTTCTATGAGGCACAGCAAAAATTGGAAAGTTTTAACTGAAGAAAGAGCTGCAAAGTCTGTTTGCAGGGGAGACAAGTGCTGTTACCAAGCCTTTACGTGTTGCGTATGTGCACCACCAACTTCCTGCAACAGCAAGAGGTGTCTCTGATGAGGAAGACAGAGTAGTATTGTACAAAAGTCTCACCAAAAATCGTTATTCTTACATATTTTAGATTAACTTACCTCACTTGTTACCCAAATTCTCGTCAAGAACAACACCAGAACTTTTGAAATGTCTGATTCTCAGGCACTTTATGTCCTTCTCCTTCAGTAAGTGGGACAAACTCAAAGTCCCTTGAGCTGCCCAGGACTTGGCAATACAAAGAATCCTTCTAACTATAAACAGTCCATAAGGCTGAACCTGTCCTTTACCTTCCCATGACGCTGAGGTACATGCAGCTCTATTTAGTGTTGCTCTGAGCAAGATCCTAAAAATATCCAGGTCCCTTCAGCAGTGGGTGCATCATGAAAATCCAGTGACACTTTTTACAACAGCAGCTTTGTCTTCTCCCCTATGCTACTACACAGCATTTAGCTGAAACTCTCCACCTACAAAACGGTTTCACATTCTTTTGATCCCATTTAAATGACTTAATGGTAATCTGAACAATCTGAGAACCTTTCAGGCTGAGAGGCAGAACACAAGTGTACAGTTGTCTCAGGATTTTAAAGAAGGAAACAAAGTTGAGCAGTTCAGTCAGTCAGAAGATGATTCATAAAATATAGCCAATATGCTACATTGTTAAACCATTGTACTCCCAGTAAGAACTTGTATGTTTAGGCTCCTCTTTAAGATGTGGTTGCTCCTCTACACCCACCCCAGAGTGTCATCACCCATCTCAGAGAGGAATTTAATGAGCTGCTGCTGCATGATACAACAGGAGCAAGTCAATACAGTGAAACACTGATGCCAAAACTGCATCTGCCATGCTGCATCCATGTGGCAGAGGGATAGCAGCTCTCATCTCCTGAACTAGACTTTGTCTTTGCTCCCCTCTTACTGCACTCTTTGGAGGACAGGACACGTTTGGTCTCAGCCTAACCCTGAAGGAACTAAACATCAGATTTGTATGATTAAAAACAGGATGGGATTAAAATGTGTGCTCAAGTGAGCTCTTCCTCTAACATAACTTCCAGCTTGAGAAAGAGGATGAAAAGCTGGTTGAATTACATTGTATGACAGATCTGTAACATAAAACTATGTAAACAGCTTTAAAGCAGAACCGAAATGCACCTTTCCCCCTCCCAAGCAAATACGTTAACCAAGGTGACAATGTCATCCCTTTCTTTGCACCTGATAATCTTCACATGTCTCAAGCAAAGCAAAAGACATTCACAGGAAGGGAGGAGACAAGTGTCAGCAGCTTCTAGCAACTTGTAGCCTGGTGGCCACAATACTGTTCTGGGAGGTGAAACATGTTGGAGTTTGGGGTTTCCAGATGAGAGATGGAAAGCAATTGCTGTTTCATGGCAAAGAGTTCTGCCAGCCAGGCAACAATGGCATCTCTACTTTCCAAAGCATCTTCTTAGGCACAAAATACACCTCACTGTTCTTTACTGGGGCAACGCTGTGGTCTGAGACAGTATTTTTGAACTAAATGTGGAAGTGTAGACATTTTCTGGTAAAGTTACATGCCTGAACAAGGAAACGAGGTAAGATAAGCCATGAGCACTGGGTTCAGTGTTCTCCAGGCTGCTGGCAGCTGTAGGTCTTGCACAGAGCGTGACGCAAGTGGCTGAGCCCTTGTGCCAGGTTTGTGAATTTAGTGCTGCAATACTACCTACTGCTGTTTCGGGGTCCAGGCCATGTTCCTTAGAGTCTGGAAGAGACTCTAGAGGCAAATATTGGAACCCAGATTCCAAATGAGTCAGCAAGTACCCAGAATTGTGTGACAGTCAGTTGGGTGCTCAGGATCTTACTATAGTAAAGACTAACCATAAAATTCACTTTTATGTTAAAAACCTTTTAAATTGTCTATTTGGATATCATGTACACAAGAAGCAATGTATATTTCACTGGTATTAAAAACAACTGGACATCATTCAATTCTGACTGGCCTGGGTGTAAATTAGGAACAACACTGCAGGCTTGAGCTGAAATAGATGATTTACACTGAGCTCCAACAGAGATGTGCCAGTTTTAGGGTTCATTTAGGAACACAGCTGGGTAACACTCTAAAAACTCTGAATGAAGCTGAACACAAACCATCTCACAAGTTCCCGAAATGAACCTGAACAACCCATCAAGCATTTTCATTAACTTTTACTGTGGCGGCCTTTTCATTTTGAACACAAACCATCTTTTTTTCCCCCCCTTCACTCTTTGCTCACCCATGGCAGGAGATTAAAATACTTTTCTGGTTGGTTGTGTTGTGCTTTGCATCTGGGAACGGCGTTTTAATACCTTTAGATATGTTTGCTATTTGGTGTGATTTTCTTAAACAAACTGAGTTGTTCAGATAATGAACAAGTCTGTGGCTAGAACTGCATTAGACAATTAACCTTCTTTTCTTTTCTGGAAGGCACACTGATGCAGGTAACGGGTAACAGTTTAGTCTGAACTTTAATTTCCAGTGGTAACTGTGATGTTAAACTAAAGCTGTGCTGGCAGAAAAGCAACTTGAGAACATGTCCACTTTAAGTCTTCTAGCACCAGTCTGGCTTAAGTTAACAGCAAAAACTGATGGAACACAAGTAGGGGCACATTCACACAACCAACATTTTGTACCAATACAAGCAAATTTGTATTTATCTGAAATGATGAAAATCCTGGGGTTGGCTTTGGGCTCAGTCCCATCCCAGCAGACACCTTCTGGTCGTGTTGGGTTGGGAAGACCCCAAGTGTGTCTGGTGTGGAAGCCCCTTACCTGCCGTGTCGTACAGGTTCAGGGTGACCTCCTTCTTGCCCACCATCACGCTGCTCGTGTATTTCTCGAAGACTGACGGCGCGTATTGCTGCAAAGGGAGGAGAAGCAGCTCCATGGAGGTCCCAGCCGCTGGGCCAGGCTGTCCCCAGCCCCTCCGTACCCCGGCACAACCCGAGCCGGCCGGCGGGAGCTCCCGCTCACCTCGGGGAAGGCTCCTTGGGCGTAAACCATCAGCAGCGAGGTCTTCCCGCAGCCCCCGTCCCCCACGATCACCATTTTCACCTCCTTTTTGCCCGACGGGGCGGCCGCGCTGCCGGGGGAACCCCCCACGGCGCCGTTGGCCGCTTCCATGGAGGGGAGTGGGACCGGGCAGGGCCGGACCGGGCTCAGCGGGGCTGCAGCTCCCCCCTCAGCTGCTGCCGCTCTCCGGGAGCCCCGGGGCGGGCAGGGGAGGGGCCGCAGGTGCCTCCACGCTCCGCCTCAGCCTCAGGGGAAGGGGGACGGATCCTCTCTCCGAGCCCTCTCGGGACCGGCGCTGTTCGGCGTCAGCGCAGGGCCCCCTCAGGCCGCTCCCGCCAAACCCCTGCGCGCGGCTCAGGGACACCACCCCCCCCCCCCCCAACCCCGCGCGCCCCGTCCGTCTGCGCTT